>CABFVX010006445.1:15882-39861 GCA_902151425.1 Timema shepardi
ATATAATATCCATTCAGCACCTCTTCAGAGCTATATTTATATTCTGTCACGACCACCAGAATACTGTGGTCATAAAAAAAATAGTATTCATGATTTTAATGGATGTTGACGTTTCACAAGCACCTCAACTCGCAAAATTAGTTTTCGCGATGCCATATGTATGTTTGTAGCTCAGCCTATAGCCGAAAACATTTTACTGATCAGGCTAAGACATGATATATAAGAGATTCACAAGGCTGGCAAGAGGGATTTTCGTAGTTATCTATTAAACCCTAAAGTCAAGGGTAGATTACAATAGAGGAAAAAGAGGAAAAAAGTGGTATTCTCAAAACCATTTATAGATAGGGCTATATGATTAAAATTCGTATTATACATTGTTTAACATTATAAACCAAATTGTACCTCTAAATTTTCCGTGAGAACGACTAAGAGGGTGTTATACCTTATATAAATGTATATCTTCGATTTTTACTGTACATCCAAGATTATTTGTGATAGAAGTTATCATTGTAATGTTTAAGGAATGTCAAAAATATAAAATTTTACTCGAAATATATTTTTATAAAACCAGCCGTTTCCAAGATTTATATTAAACAAATACTTTTTTTTGGCTCTTTGGTGAACAGGGATGTTCTTTTTTTCCTCAAAATATCTCATTAACAAAGTATGTTATTCTATCCATGTTCTTTGGTGAAAAATTATCTTTTTTTCCCATATGTTTCTGCAACAATTTAAATTAATTAGTTTCACTTGTATTATGAGTTTTAAGTAATGTCTCTATTTTTTGGTAGACGTGTGAGAAAGTCTCTGCGGGGCACCATACGATTTATTCATGTACCTTACAAAAGTTAAGTTTTTAGTAAGATTATTTGTATTCATATGTGTACATATGCCCCGCTTTTACCTCTCTGAGTGCGCCACTAATTTTACTAAATATACTTTCATATACTCACACTCCAAGCCACATATTCAGACGATACAATTTTTATCATCTATTAAATAAACCCTATGCAATATTGGAAATGTCAGCTACACAACTAACCTTATTATATAGCTAGTCCAAGAGGATCTTTTAACCTTAGTCCCACTATAGTAGCCTCTCCAGCTCCTGATTAATCAACCGAGTAACACGGAGCGTGTTTGTTTAGTGTGGAAGTTTCTTGTCTTTAGTCGGCTCGGGACTCGGTATGGACTAAGTGTAAAACCTTAAGGTTCTCTAATTGGAATGGTGCTAAGGCCTTAGATAAACTTTGTAATCACTCAATCGAGAGTTAAGAAGTTTGTAAAGGGTCCCTGAATGCATTTGAAGCCACCTTGATCAAGGTACACTCTTGTTAATGAATCTCGTATCATACCCTCGACGCATTTCTTGAATGCGGTATTTTGGGCGAGACCTTCTTGTAGCATCGGCGCAAACTAAAGAGCGACACACGTCTCAGACCGCTGCATCCCTCTTCGAGTCGGTATTTCGTCGTCTCATCAGAGGAATATCGAGGTGAGGATACGATATGCCTGGACGTTCCCCGAAAAAAAACCTGTCGCGGCTCGTGTTTTATTCATTCAATTTTCTTAGTGCAGTAAGATGGAGTCGACTGAGAATATTAGTATTTTTAATTTAATATAAATGTATATATATAAAATATTGTTTGAGAGTGTGAAGCACCTTTTTAGTAAAATTAAACCCAATTATGTTGACGTTTCATGATCCATGACTACCCTTAAAAAAAGTTTATTTACGATGCTATCTTTCAGTTCGCACTTCGAGCTAGAGCCAAAACTGTTTTATTGATTGTTAAAAATTTGATATCTGTTGTTTTTATAAGGTCTCCCCGAGGTGATTTTGGAATTAGATATCTAATCCTAAATTGAAGGTTTGTTTATTTATTATCATTATGAACAAGATGGCAATTCTAATTTTCTCATGAAAATAACTTTGAGGGCACTTACATGGTATAAATTTTCCAATTTTAATACTTTTTCTGTAACTATTTGAGATACGAACTAACCTATCATTGTAAAGTTGTAGTAGGCTGCTATTAAAGAAAAAAAAGAAATACATTTTATAAAACTGATAATTTCTGAGTTATAAGCAAATATATATACTTTTTAATTAATGTCGTTAAAAATTAATTTGATTTTTATGCTCTTTGGTGAACAAAGATGTTTATCTTTTATCACTTTTTCTGTAAAAGTGTTCCTAGTTTTTAAAACCATAGAGTAAGTAACAGTGGATGTTATATCACTTACAATCTTTGGTGTAGTATTTCTCCAACAATGTATAGACCTATTAGTTCCTTTTAAAATTCTAACAAGTTTTTAAATGTCTATTTTAAGACAAAAGCGGGAGAAATTCTGTGCGGTGCACCGTACTATTGGTTTATTTAGACTATTAAACTCTAGAACTGCAACATTTATTATAGGTGGGTAATAATATAGGCACATTTGATATAGCTAATACAATTTTATCTAAACTATATTTTGAAAATTTTATTCTCACATTACTACAGATGATGATTAAGCGTATAAACGAAAATGGTTTGCTTTTCAAAGTTTGCGATTCTTGTTGCAAAAGGATAAACCATTGGAAACTAGGGGCACGATAAGGTTTAACTTTGATACTTCCGAAGTCAAACCAATGCTACAGTAAAAAAAATGCAAGGACAATTTATGAAATTTAAAATGGTTTGATTTCCTTTTCTGCATTTTATAACTGAGTAGAACATTTTTTTAAATGTTCACCGTTTACGCATTATTAGTTTTCCAATAAAAAATCTTGTTTTCTTGAAAAATCTGCTATTTCTTGTATTATCTTGATTGTATCAACAGGAGACTTTCGATGAACACATCTAAAAGAATGTATTCTCATATTTTCATTCTCTATGTCTTTAAGACACAGAAAATAACTTTCTTTATACTTTAGAATCCATACATTCTATGTTGAGTAAATATTCAATGATTATTTATTTCTTTGTAAGAAATTGTAAATTTTGGTTTAGTCATCACCGTGAATGCAGCTTTTGCTTGAAGTAATAGTAGTCGATTTAGATTTAATCTAAACAAGGTCGAATACATTCCAAATACAATATTTGAAAACTCTACGAGCTCTTAGGACCCTATAATTAAAATTTATTTGGTGTAAACATTTAAGATACATTGTACTTCCTTCAAATCGTAAAGGTTTTGAAATAATCAAAATATTTTGTTCTTAATAAGTTTTATAAGATAGAATGTTTTTTAAAACACCATTTTCTAAAATTCTGCCCTGACAGCCAACATCAACGAAGGCATCGATCAAGGCAAAAAGAATAATAATAAGTGCTGATTTATAAATTTAAAAATTCACTTCATTTATTAAAAGACGCTTACAGAACCCCATTTTTGACATCAAACACCCCTAAGCAATGAGGAAATGTCCACATCTATTCAAGTTGTTCAACAATGGCTAGCCATTCTTCTGTTGTGGGTATCCGAAAAGTAACAGAAATAATATAACTAGTTCGCATATTTCAATGGCCTAGACCACATTCAGATTTTGAAGACCCTCACAAAAATATATGCAAACTGGCCATTAAGAAGCGTTTTATTGAAGAGAGACTCTCTTTTTTTGGATTATGGCCAAGTGACCATACTGACCCACTCTATGACCTATAGTAATTATTATTGACCATACTTATTATCAGTGCCATATTATGTTTTAATGGCACTACAGATTCCAGCTGTACAGAAGAAAGAAAATGAAGAATTAACGCATTTACTGGAAATTTATATAAATACAGTCAATAATGATTTGTCCCTGTCCTCTTCTCAACCTGCCAAACAAACTAAAATAAAAAATAAAGTTAATTGGTGGATTGAATAAGCTCTTGAAAGTTTGAGTTACTTGTGCATAAAAAAAATATAATTCTTGTTGCAAAAGGTGCCATTCAAAATTAAATCGTGGGTATTTTCCTAAACGATGACAGGGGCTTTTATAAGACAAATCGTAACCCTTCTTCTCCAATCCTGTCAAATGGCCTGTATGACATCCCACACATTCCATCACAAGCCTTAAATGTAAAACAATTCCCCATCTTTTAATACAGTCCCATAATCTTAAATAAATGCAGACCCATCACGGTCATAGTCTCCATCTCCTTCCCAAGGCTATATAATTTACAGATTAATAAATACAAATAAACCATCACACTTGAATAACTGTTGCCATACAAATGTGTTTATAAAGCCACCCACTGCTGTTTTGTCTTGTTTATACACGATATATCAATAACAAAATTAGTTGTACATTTCATTCAGTGTCTCTATATGATATTAAAAAACTTCAGAAACTTGTATCTTATTTCGAAAATGTAGCGTCTAGAAAGCGCATCGTTATGGCAGATTTTCCTTAACACATGAGGATTTTCTCATGTATGTATTCTTCTTCAACACTGTGATCAATTAAGTTTATGAGAAATTAAAAATCTTTTCTTTTCATTAATGCACAATGTTTTTATTATTCACTGATTTCTTGGAATTTCAAATCAGGAAGCATTAACACTATCTTCTATTCTTTTTGTATACAGCTATTTCTGCCCCCATTTACTTTCTCCTGTTTGTTTTGTTGTAAAATGTCTTAAAGTGTATGCTGTGGTAGTTATTTGTTGTTTATCCATAGGCTTGACGTTGGTATTCCCCCGCTACAACACACGACTGATGGAAAATGTTGAACGCCACAATGACCGCGATGGAACGATGATCGGATCTGCCGAAATGTTGTTTCTCATGTGTCACGTGTATCGTCCTCCCGCTCCAGCCCTGATCGCGACAATGTTATATGTGTCATTTACATTGTGAACAATTGAAATAAACACCAAATATATCATTTAAAAAAACTATAAATTTATTATTGAGTAAATGAAATTGATATTTTTAAAATAAAACGATTGCATTTCTCTCTGTTAGGATTGTGTTTATCAACCTCAATAAATAATTTTGACATTAAATATCTTCTTTACTCGTTCTCTCTTCTCTCAACAAACAGGTGGTTCATACCCCCTAACCCTAAAGTCCCATTATTGTACCAGCGCCTTCTATCACTGAGATTTGGATGGAATTTTTAGGTTTCAAACAATTGTTAATACCTTGATCCATTTGCTAACGTGTTATTTGAGTATGCACACCCCCAATTTCTTACTGATATATATGACATTTAAAAAAGTTTTTAATTTTACTTTAACGAATTAATATTCATAAAATCTTGCTATCCGCAGCTGTCACGTTTAATAAAGATTATCAAAACCTATTAAATAGCACTAATATTATAGCAAAATGCTTTCAATGTTGACTACAAATATATTTGAATTTTCTAAAAGGTGCTCCAAACTTCTATTCGTAAGATAATCAAGGTATACATTCAATGCCTCATGTATGTTTAGTGTTAGATAAATTTTTTAATTAGGTGAAGAAAAAGAAAAATGAGTTGGATAAAAATTAGTTGTGAATTGTTTTGGAACCTATACGTACTAAGAAGTTTAGATCCAGCCAATTGGGTACGGAGGAGGAATATATCATTTATAAGGGATTTACCTGTACTTGTGTAGAGTTTAAGGGGAAACCATTTAGAGAAAAGCACTCTTAGTAAACGCAGATGAGACTCGAACTCCTACATTCCCGTCACCTGTAAACTAGATAATATGTGGTTGACGCATTTGTCCGCGTGTCATCTCATGTGAGGAATGAAACCCACACGTATAAGCGAAAGGGATAAGGCGTGATCCTTGGCTTGTGCGGCCTGATGGTTACGGGGAAATCATGGTTTGAATCCGAGCCTGGAGTGCTGAAGGTTATTTTTACCTAGATACTTTCCCACTCTTTCTCAACAAAAATGCAAGTACACATTCTCTAAAACAGTGGCTCTCAAACTTATTTAGGTTGTAGCCCTTGATCATGATTAAAAGTCTAATGTACTGTATCTCCACGATAAATTTTTCCCAAATAACAGGTAAATATCAGGTAAACCAAAAAATAAAATATTCCTCGGTTGCCTCCAAAACTCCCGCCACGTTTAGGTATCTTGTCATTTTGCCCATTTTCCCTTGAGAGCTGCTCGCGTACCTCCTGAAACTCGCGTGCATACTGCTGGGGGTACGCGTACCACAGTTTGATAACCACTGCTCCAAGCTATACCGTTCTCATTTATACTCCATCATGGTTATATTATAAACGGGGTTTAGCTAGCCCTTGACCACAAACATCAATTTAAAGTGAAAATATGCCCCATAATTCTCTAGAGCCCCTAATGGTATAATAGCCATTCTTCATTTTAATTATTTTACAATAATAGTAATCATAATTATTACTTATCTTCTTATTAGTTCTCCTAGATGGCCTCGAATATTTCAGCAGTAGAAAACTTGGTGCTTTAATTAAAAATCTTGTATTCAAAATCCATTTCCAGATCTCATATGACAATACATATTTGAATTATTAAATACATATTTTACTTGGACTATTAATTAATAAATATAGATCGGAGTTTAAAGTGTAGGTATAATATTAAGGGTTGTCCCTATTTGAAGGGATATATCATAATCCCAATGCTGTATTTTTAATAACTTTGACAATTCGATAGTTTTGAAATCACTATAACAATCACCAATTATTTTAGAATGTTATTTTATAATCTGTTAAAAATTAGTTATTTTAGGATGGTCTGTGACTCTAATCAGTAAATTATAATAAATTTGAATTTAATTATATTTTTTTAAATACATATTATTGCATTATAATCTTTTTGGGTTTTTCAACTCACATTGATATGGAGTTTTGGAAATGATTTGTGTATTACCAAACTCCCTGTTGCCAAGGAGATTATTCAGGGCAGAATTAAGGCCGTATGATGGCCTAAGTAAAGCTCAATTTTGGTACCTCCAAGGCCATTACATTGCTTAGCTGGCAAGATATTAAGACTCAATGAGAGTTAAAGGTGAATCAGGTCTTTAACACCTCCGTTCTACTAAAAACAAGGCAATCCAGAACAACCGAACTAAATATATGATATTTATTTAACATTAAAAAGGAGCAGGAAATATATTATAGCTACTATTTATTACTATATAAACTGACCGAAATACAAATTTTCATCCCTGTTTCATATAATACGTAGAAAGTTATCTCAAATATCAAATAACCTCGTGGGACGCATAATAATCTAATGTTGGTTGATTTGGGTGTTGTAAAATAATGAAATAATTAAAAATATGAGCTTAGATAATTTCTATGATTCTGGAATTCCTTAAAATTCAATGGCTACAGCTATGGTACTAATATTCTGTGATGCTCCTCTTCACTTGGTGCCCTAAACACGTGCCTGTATTGCTTAGTGGTTAAGCCAGGTCTGATATTAATACATTGAACATTCTAGTATATTTACCTTGTTACAAAGGTGAAATGTTTCTCGTAATTATCTACCTCAGTCCCGGAACTGTGACATTTTGCGTGAATTATCGTCTAAACTAAGCTAGTTACTTTTAATTATTTATTTTTTTAGCATGTAAGATTTTTAATGCCATAGGGACATGTTTTTCCCTCTCGCCTGCATTTTTTGTGGCCTTTATTTTGAAATAACTAAATAATTTATAGTAATTTGGAATTTCTGGACATCTGGAACACTTCTCAGTGTTCGAGTAGGGTGGAGGAAGTGAAATACTCCTCCTACATTCATAATGGCCACGACGTGAGTAAAAGCTTGGGCTTTGCGTGTATTCAGATTTCAATCTTGTCGCCAAGCTCGTCATTAAAACTCAGGATCGAGATCGAATGTTTTGTAGGATCGTCATTGTGTAGCTTCCTCTTGATGTACACTACCTAAACTATATATATATATATATATATTTAAAAAAGAGGTAAGTATAGGCTATTTAATTTATATGAGATCGGCAGTTTCATTTATAAATCATTCATTAATATTAAATAGTTAAAATCAATATCGCAATATCAAGTTTCACATTATTAACGTAATAGAGATCTAAAACTACTTCATATCAGTACACTAATTCAATATTTTCATCCATTTTGTATTATCCTTATTTGTAAATGTATTACCGTAGCATGGCAATTAACATATTTTTACATGTTAACTTTCTAAAATTTAAAATTTCGTTTGGATTTAAAATTTAACATCGATAATACACTTTTTTTTAAAAATTTAAGAAATGTAAGGCTTGTAATAATACGTCCAACAGCAAAACTAGAATTAGCTACTATCTAGTTTTAGAATGTTGTTGGTTAACCTGTCTAAAATCAGTTATGATAAACATTGCAATACATCATATTTAACTTAGAACACTTTAATAAAACAGGGTCCACTAAAAAGATTATAACCATTATATTTTTAATTTTAAAATTTGAACATCAACTTTAATAATCACTAAAAAATTAATAAAAATAAATCTCGTAATAAGGTAGTTTCAAAGAGGTGCTCGTTATGGCGCATGCGAAACAAGTCTTATAGGAATGGAACTGGAACAAAAATGTGAAAATGTACGACTATTACGTTGAATAATAAACAATATATTAAATGCTCAAATTTCTAAATACTTGTGATTATTATGTTTTCTTATAAGGTTATCAAAGTTACGGATGTTTATTTTAGGGAAAGATTAGCTTGTTTGGACGTCAATTTTTAGAACATATTCTTGTAATTGTGAGTGTAATATCAATGTACTTAAAGACATGAATGTTCTGCCAATTTTGATTGTTTTATACTATAGGGCCTATTTTTATTTGAGTGTTGTTCTTAACTTTAAATAATGTTTTTTAAACTGTTATTTCTAGTTAAATTAACATTTTATTTTTTTATTTTCAAAAGCATTCCCGATTTATAAAAATGAGTGCTATTCTTATTTAAGAGCACGTGTTATTTTCATATATTTTTTAAATCTCTCATTTTAAAGATGTGGTATTCACATTTCATCCTTTTTATGAATTGGCATTTTTAAATTATTATTTAATTTTAAAATAACAAATATAGGGACTATATTATTGATGTTATAAAATTATTAATTTGCTCGAAATCGGGATATTTCTGTAATACTTGGCTCGAGTTCGAATCAAATTAAATAAGCCAAGCTCTAAACTCCTAGTAAAAGCCCAATTTGCTGTGATCAAAACGGTCCCATTTTCATGCATTCCGTACCAACCAATCATCTAGGTTCCGTCTAACCTTGAGGCGTTTCAGTATCTACTAGCTTGCGGTAGCAATTTATCCCTCTCACGAAGTGATTGGTATTCGGCGTGGTTTGAATGGAAAGCCTTTTGAAGCTGTCCAGCCATCTGTGACGTAAAGTTACCACAAAACCTTCTACAGATATTTCAGAGGCCTTCGAGAGTCACTAGCATATACAGTCTCTTCAAAATGTATAGTTCATTCTAAAGGGGTATTTAACACAAGAGGCTATCATTTCTTAATATTATTTAAGTTATAAGATTTTTACACGTCTCACTACCTTTCTGGACAATATGCACTTTAATTACACTATGGGGGGTAGGAATAAGGAATGTTGCATCTAGAGGAAATAGCCCGCATTTGGCAAGACAGAGAGTTAGAAACAATAAAGAACACACCTTCTCTGTACACTTAGCTGATATTCGAACACCAATCTCAGCGTCACCGGAAAACTAGAGAAGGCGAGACCGATTAGTAATTGTATAATTTTTTTAAGGGTTGATTTTATTTAACATGCCAGAATTTTTTTATTATTTTTATGTCGTTAGGGAAAATATAAATTTGGGGTGGGTGGGTGGTTGATAATTTATCTAATTACCTTAGGGCTTAAACGATTGTTTGTATGTTTTAACTAATACAGTCTATTGAAATAGAGTAAAATCCAGCTAAACTTGGTGTTTGAATGGTTCAAGATGTTACTATCAAAATATTCTGGACTGCAGGAGATTGAGGTTCGAGTCCCAGTTAGATGTATTGAGAGTGTTTTTTCCTAAGTAATTGCCTACTATTCCTCTAAGTAAATACGTGTCCACTTCCTATTAATTCAATCTCCCTCGTCTTTAGCACAATATAATAATTAATATATATGTGCATTGTCCAACCAAGTAGTGAGATACGGCAATAAGAAGTAAATCTCACAACTAATACAATAAATTATTTTAAAACAAACTTATATGAATAAAATGGCTCCATTTGTGGTGCACTTCTATCAACATGACTAAAACCATATTTGTTTACCTATGAATAGGCTTAATTGAAGGTATTACAAAAATATGTAAAGAAAATTAAAGTTATATTTTGAGGTAACTTAATATTTAGCAACAAATATAAAAGGGATTAGTTTATATAAGGTTAGATGAGTTGATATATTATAAAAAATATTAATTTATTGCGGATAAATTAGACTAAAAGTATGTATACACTGATAACAAAACATTTGAGGTTATTAAAATTACATATTTGAAACAAGAAAATTATAAAAATAATCAACTGTTGAAAGTTGATATGTGAGATTATATAACATATAACACTCTATAGATATGATTAATATATTCAAATTTAAGGTGACTTTATATTTAAAGCTTTAAGCTTCTATATTATTATCATATCAGTGATAAATATAATATGATTAATATATGATTTGATTAATATAATTATTGAGTGATGGACTGACGATCTGATGACTTTCCATCGAACTGGACTGTGGACTGAACATACATCAGTCAGAACCGACTGCGTGTGGGGAAAGCGGTTGAGAAGTCAGTCCAAATGTTCAGTCCATCAGTCTGCTGCCGATTGTCTTGGATCAAACACCATTGTGTGTTGGTCTCATATGTTTATTGATACAAATTTTGACTGAGAAGTGAAGTAATATATTACATTTAAATTGTATGAATAACTTTATTTTAATTTCGCTTTCATTCTTGTGCCTGTGAGTGTTCAATGGCTTCTTGATTGAAATATTTTATTTTTGAATATATTTAGGCATGGTTTTTGAAATGTAAACATTAAAGATTATGATATTAGTGTGAATCCTAATTGGTTCTATTTTATATAGTGGAAATGGCAGAGCCAACATTAAATAAGGAAATACTAAGCAAAATAATATGAGAATACTGTCCTCCAGTTCAAACTGACCGTGTGAGGAGCACTTAGCAATTAATATTATTATAACTTGTTAATATAGTTTTATACCTATGACACTCTAGTCCAAACAAAATTCACACCTCACCTTTCCCAATATTCCCCTATTATTTTTCCGCTTGTTTTATTCTACTAGTGACAAACTGACCAGAGGGAGGAAACAGAAGCCACTGCATGCATACACTTTATTTACCACTGTTCTGTGGTAAACCAGGGTGAAAAAAACAAACAATCTGTCGCATTTTGATGAGCAAACACCTACACTTGGCAATATTTTTTTAACTAGGTTTGAAATATTTCCGAGAAAAACATTTAATTTTCAAATGAATAGTTTGGTTTTTTCATTATTACAAATGAATGTTTCTTTTATAAAGGTTATATTTACTAAGCTTTTGTTTGATTAAGGTTATTCAGAAAAGTATATATATATGGAACAAAAAAATATTTGGATTAAATTTAAATTACTATGTAAATATAGAGGGTTTAGTACAAATCTAACATAAGCCTATTAGCCATAAATAGTGTTTGAATTAAATATAGCATACTAGACAAATATAGTGTTTTATATCAATATAACATACTACCAAATATAATGTTTGAAATTAAATGTGACATACTAGCAAATATCGTGTGTCTAAATAAAATGTAACATACTAGAAATTATAGTGTTTAAATAGATTTAGTGCACTAACCGAATTTATAGTGATGGATTAACTAGCCGAGCTGTTATTGTTAAGTACGGTTATAGCCCCATCCTTAATATCATACTGTTTAAATTTAAAAATGGCATATGGACATGGTAATCGAACCTAGGACCTTTCGCTTAGTATGGTAATGCTCTACCACTGAGCCATCCACAAGTCGTCCTGTGTCAAGGGTTATACTTAAACCATATTTTAAGACAGAGTCTGTGATTGAAGTGTGGAAATTTTATGATACTTAATATGAAATATAAATAAAGACCTCATGCGTATAACCTTACCAGGAAGTAAATGGTGATAAAAATAAATAAAGATTATAATATGAGTTAACAGTCTTTATTCTTCCAATTGTACAAAGAAAACTGTACGAATGCGCATATAATAATGGGTTGAATAGCCTAGCGGGAGGAGCTCTCCGGACAAATCGAATATAAGCTCATTGGTCCTTTTTCCAATGATTGCGTTTTTAAATTCTTAAATTCTTCCTCCACATTGTGTAGACATACTAACTTCTTACTTTTTTAATATATCGCAATAAACTACAGTTTACCGTTTCAAGCTATGAACCCTTTTTATAGATATGGTTTGATGCATTTTGTTCTGTAGGCTCACATTGTGTATCTTTAGAGCAATAGGAAGTGTATTGATTGTGACAATACAGGTGAAAATACCAGTGATGTTATCGAGAAAGATAATAAACTGAATAAAAAGATAAATAGTGGCAAGCTTATGAATGACGTGCGGGTGTACAGAAACCAAGGAAAATATTTGTTCTGGTTGGAAAGTGCTGTCCGAGTAACTGCTGCAATTCAATTTCTGCAGATCGCCATGAATATTGTCATCAGATAGTTTGGGTTAATGGTATTAAATCATAGCAAGACACTTTGCTTGTGAGTTATATGTAGATGCAAGATCCAAGATTCAAAACCAGTGTTAATTAACTCTTCAAAGAAAAGGTAAAGCATTTTAAAATAATCTATTACTCTCGGTAATGGTAAGAAAGTTGATATTTGCCGTAGTTGCATTGTGAAAATTCTACAAATATCTGTTAAGAGGCTATGAACTGGGCTGGAAACTGTTCAATCAACAATGTTGAAGGGGCTACCTATGACAGAAAATAAAGGCACACACTACAATCATCATAGGCATATCAAAATAAAAGTATGGGACCAATTCAAGAAGTATTTTCATAGTATTCCTCACAAGACCTCTCATTATTGTCATTCACAATCTAAGCTAAACATTTTTGATGATCCCAGTTATAAAATAAAAACATTTCTCAACACATTTAAGACATTTTAAGGGATAAAAATTGATATGATCACCATATGAGCAACAAAACATACAATAAGTTATATCGATAATCATGTAAACAATCCGTAAACCATGATTGTTTTGACATTTGTGATTGCTGCAGTAAGTGTGAAAAAAAACCAAAAGAATGTCCTCAATATTTCTGTAATATTTAGTTTATGTTACACCATAGAAAAGAGAATGCGTATCAAGAGAGGGTGAAAAATATAGTTCAGGAGTGCAAATCAGAGAAGTCATATTCCGGGATTTAAAATTTGACTATGCTCAAAGCTCGTCCCTAGATAAAATTAATGTCACATCACAGTTTTACATAAGGTCTTTAGCGTTCATATCGATAATAATGACACTTGCTGTATTTATTGCTTTTTAGAAAATGAAGGAAGGAAAAACCCTCATTCAATTGTTTCGTTTGTAAGCCCCTCTCTTCAGGAGCTAATGAAAACGTTTACGAATAAGAACATTATTCTGATTAATGGCAATGTGTGGGGACAGACCAAAAACTCAACTGACTGGCCTTTTGTTCATGGATTTAAAAGGAATATGACCTATAATTACTACATATTTATCCTGTTAGAGGTAATAGTTATTGCCAGTGTGATAGGAACCTTTTCCAATGGAAAGTTTAGAGAAGATTCAAACAGCAAAAGATTACCTATGTGCCATAGTTAAATGTCATCAAAATCCCAAGCGATTTGAAGAACTCTGGGATGCAACACTATTAAGGGACTTGGAATAAGCATTGCTTCCATTGTTTATGAAGACACTTATGAACAAGTGTGAATAATTCTCCGTTCAGAAATGTGGTCACTAGTTGCAGCTCGTGAGTAAGCCTTAAGGGTGGCCTCTCACTTAAAAATTGTCAAATTAGGTGAACAACAGCTTACCTTATACCAACATTAAAACAAATTTTATTATTTTACAAACTACTTTTTGTAAAATATGAAAATCATTATATTAAAATGTAACTCACTTTGTTCAAAGTCAAAGACTATCCATCGTGACACACTTACACACACACACACACACACACCAGTAAACAAAAAATATATAAATAGGTTCTTAACACTACCTTGAACACATTATATACAATATCTTTTAAGAATTAGTGTATCCGTAAGTTTATTGTTAGAAAGAAAAATCTAATATTAAATTTTTGTCTGAAATGAATTTTTTAAATTAATTTTTCGCTAAAGTCTGGTATCTTACGAATCATTGACTGTTATATAGAAGACATGGCTGAAACATTTACTCTGTCTTCATTCTGTGTGTTTCTTAAGTAGGATTTTATTAAGTTCAGAGTTGAAAAACATCATTCAGTTTCTGAAGTAGTCATAGAAATAATTACAAGATTTTTTAACGCCTTTGCGATTTCTTTAAATTTACCATCTTATACAAAGTAAGTTATCAACTTTAATGGTTTCAAGCAGCAAGCGATTCGTTCTTCTGTTATTTATGACCTCGAACAAAAAGCTTAAAGCTCTCTAAAAATACTTTTATCAATAATTGGAAATGCACTACAAAACTGGTTAATTGAGGCGTTTGAACTGAAATATTTTTAATTCCCATGGATGGTTTTTGAATACAGATATGGTATGTTACTTAAACACAGCTATATCCCAAACTTCCTTTGTCAATAAATTGAAATTAAATATTCGTTGTTTTTCAGAAGTAGGACCTTATGTGAGCATCTCAATTATTGCCTTCTATCCGTCGAATGCAGGGAGTAGATTATTTATAATTTCGATCACTTTTTTGAAGTTTTCAATAGCAGCATAAATTCTCACTGGATCAGTTTGCAAAGTCCTCGGTTACATATTTTTGGAACACCAAAATATATTTTCGAAGCATTCCAGAATATTATCTATAAAAGTGAAAACTGTTTGTATTTTCCTGGATTGAAAATTCCATCAATTTAGTGAGGTTTGAGATATTTTATATTGCATAAATGCTCTAAAGCCACTCGCTTGTCTGGAGAATGAAAAAAAAATGAAAATTCCATTTAAATTTACAGAAATATTCTCAAAATCATTATATTAAGACCAGCTTGTTCGAGAATTGTATTTAATTGGTGAGCGCAAATATAAATATAATTGGCATTTTTATATTTTTCTTTGATTTTAACATTTACACCTCCATCACATCAACGCATAACTGAAGCATCATCGTATGTTTGCGCGGTAAGTTTATTGGAATCTTTTTATAAAATCAGATCAAGTTGCTGCAAAATACATTGTGAAAAACCATCTTGGTCTTGTTTTTTTGGGTTTCGAAAAGCCCTATAATCTTTTGCGTACAGGCCATTTAATTCATACCAAAAAACCAAGAATGTTTGAGTTTGTGCAAATACGTAAGTTATTTTGTCTGCCATGGGAGATAAAATTGAGGTGTACTGAATCTCTTTTAAAATATATTCTTGGTACTCATCAAGCATGCATTAAAAAATCTTATTTTGTACAGTCTTTGAAGTCCCTTTGAAACAAAATAAAAATATGCTTAACAGAATAAACCTAACCCACTAAGTTAAAGCTAAAGAGTAAAGAATTCATTTATTCCTCTCTCAATGTAATTGTCGAATCAAGTTCCATTCAACTGCGATGTATGTTTACTGTTTACACCCAGTTGTATTAGACAGTGCTTTGCTCACTGATAAGATAATGTGATGGTAGGTAATTTAACCGGTTCCCGGAAAACTTTAACAGTGAAAGAAAAAGGCCATCTTGACGCAATGATTACTTTTTAAATTCACATCAGCAATGTACACATTTAATTATAAGCCTTTGTTATTTAACTATGAATTGTAAACTGTACGCAATAGGTTGTTTATTTATAGCTAAGCAATACGCTTTAAATACAAACCTTTTTATAGATATGTAAACTCAAGATAAATTGATGCAAGTATGTGATATGTTACCTATGTATTTAATATTTGCCTGATAAAACACTTTTTAGCTGCCAATGTGGAAACTAAGAAACAAACATTTAAACTATAAAACAGGAAACCGTTTACTCATGTGTATTTTACTTTTTCATATCAAGAAAAATGATCGGAGACAGGGATAAAAAGTTTTGGACTCAATATTATGACGAATCTTTACGTTTTACGTGCGTATGAACCCTGAAAAGTAGATTTTATAATCATGTCTCTCCCAAAGTCTGTCCATAGCCACATATCTGCAACGGTTTAATGGATTTTTTTTTCCAAACTTGATAGACTAGCATTTGCCCAGGGATTTACTCACATTAAACAATACATCAACATATTTTACAACTTCAATTGATAGAAATGAATAAGAATCATTTTAGAGCAGAGTTTTATGTGCGTGCAAGAATCCACAAATAAACACTGACTCACTCATATCTACGGATGTGGTATCGAAATAAAATTATCAATACTGTACTCATTAAAATTATAGAAATAAAAATATCGATAACGTACTAGTACAGAAAGAAAAGTATCGATAATCGTAAGTATTGTTATCGAAAAATTAATCTGGAAAAATATTTTTTATACAGTAATGATAATTTTAACTTTTGCATCATATTTGTATTTTCAAATTTATTTAAATACTGGAAGTTACAATGTTTTTTAATAATTTAAAACAAATGTTAAAATATACTTTTTCACTATTCAATTTCTTAAAAAATCTTCCATAATTTACCTTTGGGAGGTGTCATTTTTTAAAACTACATTCGTCGCTTATATACTCTATCAAATTTATTACTAACCACTGATAAAAAAAAGATGAATTGACGTTCTTCCCGGCTTCACTTGATTAAACAATGCACATAAACTTTTCTGCTTCGTTTGCTTGGAGTACCCTTTGGTTGAATGATTTCATTGAGCTCTACAAAATCATTTTTGTTTGGTTTGTGATGACCGTGCTCATTGATAAAGGAAGAGGTAGTACTGGTTAGGCATCAAGCTGTATTGATAAATAAAGATGAAAGAATAGCTGTTAATTATGATGAACTAAACTATAATGAATGCTATAGTTTCTTCTTGCTTGTCAAGCAGGAAATTTGTGAGAATTGAGAAAAGGTGTGATTTGTTCTTCCTCTACAGACCACCCAATAAAAATTTAATCTCAGCATGGGCCATACGTGAAGATAGCAAAAAAATTGTTTCTTTCGATACCGATCCAATACCGGAGTGTGAGTAAAAGTATTGGAACAAAAGTATCGAGAGGAAAATATTGATATTAGTAAATTATCAATACTTTTTTCACATCCCTACTTATATTCTCTTCCGCTCCAAAGACCTGCTCATATCACTTGCCATCTTCTGTACCCACCATATCACTATGAATGATGTCACTGTTTACACCCGGTATTTTCAACGCTACATTGCTCGTTGGTGAGATAACATGATGGTATACAGCTTACCAAGGATCCCTGAAAAATAAAGGGTACAACAGAAGATCGAAACAATGAGTACTTTTTGAGTTTACTGATAGCAAACAGTCAAATAAATATTCCAAATATTAATAATTTTGTATTGTTATCGTCTATACTACATATAAAAATGGAACACTACACAAAATTTTATATTTTGCATAAAACCTAATATCTAAATTTAAGATACAAATGTGAGTACGCTAACAGTAATTGTTCTCTTACGTAAACACATTGTTTCAATGTACTATAAAAAAACTGTACGGAGTTCCAAAAAGACTTTCTCGCTCTAGTGTTTGAAAATAGTGGTATTTACCCAAAACTATTAATATATGTGAAGCGAAATAATATACACTAGCAAACCCAAGCATAAATTGCACTATATTTATGTAAAACCTTTTTTTATGAATCCCAATTTTATATTTTTTAATTTTAACTTTAAAGAATTAATGTCCTCATTTGTAAGTTTGGACCGATAAAAAAAACAATATTGGGTCCACAAGGGTCAACACTTCGTATTAAAAAAATTCAGCTCACAGTTAAAATTTTCGACATTTTATTAGGTGTTGCAAATCTTCATGCCATCACATTGCTATTAAATTGCTAGTTTATAAATTTTGACCAATAAAAAATATAAATATTTACTATTGAGTCTAAAATGGAGATAGATCATTGCTGTACAAACATTTCTCCTAAGAGTTTTAAGGAAAAACAACTTAAAATTTTTGAGATACTTACTTATATTTAATTATTTTATGGCATTGGAGAATTATTGCGTTAAAACTTTAGTAGTATTTCTTTACAACCAAAGATCATAAAATTGAATTAATATATATGCCAATATCTCAGAAACTGTTGGTTTTATTAAAATATATGTCATATAAATTTATTTTTATTTTTAATAGTACTACAATTTTGCAATGAAGAATTATTTTTTATTTCTCAAATAATTGAGGAGAAACGGATGATTCTGCTTCTGTAAAACCCCCTAAAATTCATTTTCATGGACAAATGAAAACAGCCAGTTTATTTATAATCTTAATCTACGCTTGGATACGAATTTTAATCAAAATCGTTAAAGCCGATGTTGAGAAAATAGATTTTTTTTCTCTTTTCACCCTTTACTAAACTACTCTTAATTTTGATGACCTGGTGGTCTAGGGGTAAGGTGTCGGACTTCTGTGCTGAGGGTCCGGAGTTCAATCCTCGATCCCGGCACAGATGTATCTAATTGACAAACCCTTCCTTCACCTCTGACAAGACGTGTATTAATCACAACTTGTGATTGTGAGGAATTCCAGGCCTCCACCGTGGTTCAGATTCCACGTTAAACTGTAGGTCTTCCATTTCATCTCACAATCACCCTACCATTACACATTAGCATAAGTGCGTATAGCCCGAACGGGTATTAAGACGCGGTGCAAACAATAATAATAGTAATACTCTTAATTTTAAGTTTAAATAGACACACAGAGATACAGAATTGCAAAGATCACTTTTTAGGGTTCGGGGGTGTCATAAGACGTCGACATCCATCAACATTTCAGGTTATTTTTTTTACGGCTGAAATATTTTACCTTTTGTGTTCGAAAAGTTAAAAATTGTATATTTGCGTATGGCTTGAAAGTTATGGGCTTTATAAATATATGCTTCAAATAAAATATTTGTATTATAAATAGACCTACATATTTGTAATGATAAGTAATTTCATATCCCAAATATTTTCGTAGATATTATAAAAAAAAAGATAATTTACGCATCAGATCGGAGAACTCAAAGTCTTTTTGCTGAAGTATTGAGAGTTGTCATTTTGTTTGTAATATTTATAAACGTTAAGACATTATATTTAATCAAAATCGTTAAAGCCTATTTAGAAAAAATCGACTTCTTTTCTTTTTGCCATTCAGTAGACTACCCTTAATTTTTGGGTTAGATATCCAATTCCAAATACTCCTGGGGGCAACCCTATGAAAATCCTAGATACCAAGTTTTATCCTGATCGGTAAAATAGTTTTTAGCCTCTAGTTCGAGGTACAGACAGACAAACAGACGAAAATTCAAAAACCACTTTTTTGTATTCGGGGGATCATGAAACGTCAACATTCATCAAAATCTCGAGTTCAATTTTCTTAAGGATCACAATATTTTTTCTTTCTGTAAGATAGCGAGAAAGTAAAAATCGTTTTTATTTACCATCAAAGAAAAAAAACTAAATAAATCTAATTTTTAGGCAAAATTATAAAATAGCCTAAAAAAATATATAAATGTAAGATATCACAAGCAACCAAACTGTCGCTGTTACGTGGAGGCTCTGTTGTAGCGAACAACAAAACATATATATATATATATATATATATATAATTTACTAATCGACTTTAACCACTTCATTTCATTACAAATAGTTGTTTTCTAATTATGAATTGAGCACTGTGTGTTATGCATTGTTTACTATTAATTAAGCCCTATGCATGAATATAACACAAAGATCAAAGGACACGTGACCGTTTATCTGTGTGTATTTTTAATTTGTGAAAAAAGCACTATAATAATTTATAATTTATAATATTAATTAATAAAATTACAGAAGACATATCACCAAAATACTCGTTTCCAAAGAGATTTATATTAACAATCGGTACGGTATATGTTTGTTGATAGTTTCAAACCCCTGGTTGCCAAGGAGATTTACAAATAAGATGTAAATAATAAAAGTTAATATATTTGTATTTTTACAAAGTTAAAACTTAAATTAATGTAATGACACAGAAATTTGGTTTCGTTCGAGACTGCTTCGCTAGCTGATGAGATATCTTGATAGTATATAGCTTACTATACCCTGTATTCTTAAATTTGAGGAGTAAAACAGAAGAAGTCCCATCTTGATCCGCTGAGCAGTTTTGAGTTTATTGAAGACGTAGAAACAAGCACACGAAATCTAACGGGCAAACAGTTTTATAGTTATATTATAATCTATACTCAGCAAAAATATAAACTCCACAAAAATTCAAATATTCAGACTCATTTAATAGTTTTATTAAATGTATAGATTGTATTTTTAAATTATCTTCAAATGTTTACTGTTGATTTTATACCTAGGATTATTGTTTACCAAACCTCAATAAATCGTCCAACTTGACTAACCAGATAATTTTGACAGTGTTTGAGTGAAGCTCTAATTTTTTAATAGAGATATTACATCTATATCCTACTCATATTTGGTACCATGAATATTTATGAAAAATGTATTTCATTAATGTAGTCAGTGCAGCTTATGCAATTTTCATAAATATTGAGATAGCTCTGTATTGAACTTCGATATTGGGTTACCAATTGGAAATAAGTCTGTCTACCAAGGCACGAAGATATGGTAAATTTTCGAGAATTGAATATTGAACGAGTCAATATTTCGTAGACATGAAAGGTAATTTTTTTGTATGGTAAATGCTAATACACAATACTGACTATCTTAACTAACCTATATAGGCTAATTCAAAAAGTTAGGTAAAAACTTTAAAGGTGGTGTGCTAGTGAGCGTGAGTTTAGTGTATTAATTTTACAATTTTCATAGCATAGCGTTTTTGGCCAAAATAAATCAAATATTTCTTCTATAGGAAGAAACATAGAGTTTAGTTTTCTGCACATACTAATCTCAACCTTTCTTGAATATCTGTCATGATTATAGCAGCATTTTTTGACCAACTTTTTAAATAGATAGAAAAAGCTGTTATTAAATTACAGGACACCTTTGACAGATATTCAATAACTGTCAAGATTAACATGTGCATGAAACTTAACTCTATGTCTCCTTAGTATAAAAGTTTGATTTAGTTTTTTCAAAAAGTTTATGATATAAAAACTTCAAAAATACCGCCCTAAGCTCACGCTCACTAGCACTCCAACTTCAGGAGTATAGAGGGACTCAGGTAGAACAAATTTGAAACAGAAGTTCACATCCACTGACGTCATCCTGAGTCGTTTGAGGCCATTTAAAGTGGGTGATACTTCCTGTTGCGCCAACATTTGCTGACGTGCGATAAGTGGCACATCTCGTAACCACTAAGACACAATTTCTTCAAGAAGGATTTTGTAAATGTTTCCAGTCAAACGTGGTGGCGGGAGATAAACTCTCATCACAAAATCACCGATGAAATCCTCCCATCAATTCACAGTGAATCTCTTGTGGTGGTTGCGAGCAACAGTAGCATGGGAGCTCTGTTCAGCCTAAATGTGCCCGTTAAGGCAAATTAAGAAGCCATTTCAGGTGAATTATATCTCATCCGTGAAGAGAACTTTGTTCAAAAATTGGGATCATTCAGACAATGTTGCTAAATCCACTGATGACGTATGCGGATATGAGTGAAAGTTAGACTCATTTTGTGTACTTCAAGATTAAGCTAGTAGTGGAATAACAAAGTTACCTTATCTCAGCGGAATGCTATCAGACTTTCCCACCTTCGATGTTCTCTTCTGACTCAGAATGACTTCGGAGGACATGGACGCCTATTGGAAAATCGTTCTTCCTGAGTCCCTCTGTATGCACCATAAGCTTTGAACTATTATTTTTAATCATCCTGTACATTATTTGTGGATATGAAAAATAAATATTTTCTTTAATACATATTTTGGGAGAGTAAAAAGAGAACCTCATAATAAAGTAGATTAAATTATAATTCATTCCTGATAAAAAATGTTGTGGTTTTAGTAATTACTTTATCAGTAAGTGATATTAAAATTTATATATAGAGATTTGAAGATCACGTGGTTTTAATGTCAAGCTCATGTATTCTGGTTTGTCAGCAAGGGGGATGGATGTTGAGGATCAAATTCTGGTAACATTTTTCATAAATAGTTATCCAGTCTCCTTCCACTTAAATGCGTGGGTAAATTTCCTCTAAGTTCTACCTTCATCATTATTGGCACATTACTATTTGTGTATACAATCCTAAAGGGTGATAAAGAGGCGGTGATAAAAAAAATTGTCTTGTATTCAAGCGCTAGGTATTTTTTAACTAAACTGTCCCATTTAACATACACATTTCTCCCTTACAAGATTTTACAACAGTACGTTTAATCTAATGGTTATTAACTAATTATTCAAAGGGGGAAGAAAATCAACGGTGATAAATCGCAAATTGAAAAACTACCCCCAAGTTCAACCAAGTGAAAATCAAACTTCAAATTCTCACCTTCACAATAAGTGTTGCTAGCTTGACACTCCTTAACCACGTATCCGCTGGTATACATAGCTACTTGCCCATTAGATCTGATAAAAACATACTTTTGCAGTTTAAACAAAGCCACAACCTTGCTCAAGTCATCCAGGGTGTTAGACTTTAGTTATATTTGGTCTCCGTTTGCGGGAGGCTGTAATACGAACATCAGCCATGTACACTGGTGATTGGCTTACAGTATTTATATTATTATTTTGGCACCGCGTCTTACTATCCATTTGGGTTATACGCTTATTTACTAATTAAGCTAATGGGTTAGGGGATTTAAGGTTATGTTTGAATGAAGTGTACCCTCATTTGCGTGGAGATAGAGAGTGTAAAACTATATTGGAAAGACCACCCCCAGTATACCCAACCGAAATTATAGAACCTCGATCTTCCTGTCATCGGCAGTCTTGTCTACTAGACCATGCGACCATTGAAGTGGGTCTGTTTCTTGATGTTTATAAATGTATCTTATTTTATCTTTTCTACCATCTTATATCCCCGCTAATATTGGTACACTTTATTTGCACCCATTATACTTAGAGAAATCCGATAATACTCTTTTAAAAAAAAAGCCCTTATCAAAATTAAAACTATATGCTGAAAGGCTTTATTGGTGTAAAGCCTATATGGAATTTTTAATTAAATTTATCTATTTTTAAATTTAAATCCATTTATATTTTACTTACTATTAGCATGTCCCAAAATAATATGTAGCTATTCGAAAATATTATAGTTTTGAATTTAAAATATACTATTATATGTATTGAAATGTTGAAGATTCATAAGTAAAATCTAGATAAAAATCAATAAAAATGTCTAGGGTATTTTTGTAACAGTGAAAATGTTAAGTAATATATCCGGCAATATTTATTTTTGAGAATCATGAAACCAATACTAAGTCTAAATATTATAGATAATGTACGAGAAATTACTAAAAAGTGATGATTTTAAGTAATTTTAAACTGATAGCTTTATTTTCATGAACATTGTGATAAGATAATAATTGCAGCTGTATAATGTTAATACCTAACCCTATTTAACACTAGTTTTTCTGCCAAATAAAATTATAAAATTATCATTCGTACCCATTTATCATTTTTATATCTTTGCCGTTAAATCTTGGAATGAAGAATGTTCATAGTAGTATAGGGACCGGTATATTCCGGTGACGTCAGAAATTGTACCGTTATGTTCGGTGAGGTAAGAAGTAGACGTCAGTACTCTC
>CABFVX010006446.1:0-11741 GCA_902151425.1 Timema shepardi
TAAAAACCAAGTTTTTGGGCACTGACGCATCGGCATATGGGGCATCGGGGAAATGTACCCATTGGTATACAAAGAAAAGGGGTACACCTGTTGAACTCTAACTCCGGCACACTTGTGCCATGACCTCTCTCTCTAACGCATAATTCCACGAACTAAACGGAGGTGTGATTCAACTCTCTGCTCAACCAGAAACCACGCTCAGGAATAACAAGCGCGGGCGACTCCGCGCTTCTAGTTATCATTTCAGCTGACTAGACTATTTTACCACTTTCTACTAGTTCCCAGGGTGTCCGTGATCTTTCCCCGCGCTCTCCGGTCTCCTCCCTTACACTCCACTTTCTTCTCTTCTTCCTCTACTCTCTGTGGGCATGACACTTTGTGTGCTCGCTATATGTTGTGATGTTTCGTTAGTATTGGTACTCATTGTAATCATAAGCTTACAAAAGGTGAGAGCGGCAAATTAAGCTCGGAATTAATTCTATTAACCTAAATTCTATTTCGGCTTAATATGTCGGAATCTCTTCAAAATTGTTGATCCGGACATCTAAATTTTGATTGTCAATTATGGGACGGTTTTTTTTTTTTGGGTATCTGTTCTGTTTAACTTTATTGGGAAACTTAATCTTTGTTCACATGCTAACTTAATATATATTTTCGCCACCGTATGGCTAACCTTGGGTTGCGCTCTTACCGCCTTTCTGGTTAATTGTTTCCATCAATAGCTAGGGAACATATTCTAGGGTTATTAACTTTGATTGTATATTTATCTTTTATTATTATATGAGACGCTCACACTTAATTGTTGACCCTATGCATGCTACCTTGGTTACCTTGGCTACCTTAAACGGTTAAAACGGAAGCTGACCGCCTATAATTTGTATAGAAGTTTATTACTATCTCTTGGGGATTCATTGTTAGACAGGGCACTTAAATCCAACGCTGTTCTTTCATTAAGATGAGCGCGAACTTATTTGTAGCGGTAAGATATTTTCTTGATCTACTTTATCGCGTGCTTCTATTTGCGTCATTGCACGGAGTTTAGCACCAGAGGTTTATTATGAATTTTCTGTGTGATCTTGAAATCCTTTGTTATTATAATGCCCATAATGTTGATGCCTTTAGAGGTGAACTCGTGGATATCAAAGTCTTCATCTTATAACGCTCTAGTATATATAGTATATATAGTAGCCCTATATAGTAATGTAATGTCCTTGTTTAGTATTGATATCTTATACATTGGGAAATCACGCCGATATTTAGATATCTATGCGATATTAACCTACTGTTTAACATTAAAGTCTCTGACTCTGAGCATTATATCCAATTTTGGTAGTCATGAAATATTATGTTATATATTAGAGTCTCCCCGTATTTGAACATTCTTGTCGATTTCAATATTTGATGATATATATTATATTTAATATAAAAGTCTTCAACTTTACACGCTTTAAACAATATTACGATATTTATAATTTGTTACTGTATGTCAAACATTTATCTTATGTCCAATAAAATATACTGTTATTCTCTTATAGCGCCCTGACTATCATTTCCCAAAAAAGGTTGTCACACCTTCTAAATGTTGATCTTTCATATCAAACATTAAGCTATATTTGTTTCCACCCAAAATGTCTATAGTAAACTTTAGTCAGCTAATCTCTTCTCATAGCTCTGAAGTTTTAACTGGAGATTACTCCAAACCTCAACTTAGTTTACTAGCACAGAGCTTTAAGCTGAAATTGAAATACTGGTCCTAAACTAAATACATAAATATCCTCCATTATATTTTATATTTGTTCACTAGCTGAATAGCTGAAATACTCCTCTACGTCGTAGCTACACTAGATATGAAAATATTTTACTAAATAAATCTAATTAAAATTTTAAATATATTTTATTCTACGTGACTAGTGGCTTTTCTTCACAGTTTTGGTTTGACAATTCTTATATAGAATTGTTTGGTTTAAAAGTTTATAAAACCAGAAATAACCAATTACCTTTCAATAAGTTCGCGTTTATGTTTGATATTTTTTACCTTCGTTGGTCTGTTATTCAAATTTTATTTCGTACTGAGCTACCAGTATTTAACTTACTTTTGTTATGAAAAATTAATTTTTAATTATTAAAGTGATCTTTTTTCAAACTAAGATTTTGTTTTAAATATATTATCTTAGCAACGTTTAAATATTTCAACAAACAACCACTCGCTTATGTGGCCACGTGATCTAACGTGCTAATCTCGCAGTAGGTTTGACATCTGATGACGGAGAGATCAAAGTCCAAACCTTAGTCGGGTGTATTGGGAATATTTTTTAAATGGTTACCCGCCTCAGTGGCGTAAATGGCTAACGTGCTTGTCATGTTGAGCTCGACTGCTGAGGATGGGGAGACTGAGGTTCTAATCTTTGTCGGGTGAACTGGGGGTGGTTTTTCCTAAATGTTTTTCCACTCCACGTAAACGCGGGTTCAATTACTCTAATTCAACCTTCCCAATTCCTAATCCATTAGCGTAACTAGTATTTAAAGAGTATAAGCTAAACGGGTATTAAGACGCGGTGCTAAATAATAATAATAGTAATAATTTTAAATGGCGGTGAGTACACTTCCTATAAATATAGCCTCCCTAATCCTTATACTATAAGCGTAATTAGTACAGTAGCATACAACCCAAACGAAAAGTAATACGCGGTGCTAAAAAAAAGTTTTCAAATGATAAAGATGATGAATTGTATTTTTTTTGTATATAGCTGCTAGTGACGACCAATACATGGAGCCTACCTAGTTAGTTCCAACTAGCCTTTCTTAATAAATTCTGTTCTCACCAAAAAGTGTTTTGTCCCCGGGATATGAGTAACTTGGTGAAGGTGGTGGAGGTTGAGTTGAACCCCAGCAGAAACAAGGTCAGGTGAGGACGAGAGACAGGAGACTGGTCAACAAGCTTGGAACAGGGTCTGGCCAGTTGGCTGGGACTAAGAGGGCTGGTAGACTGGTCAACAAGCATGGAGCAGGGTCTGGCCAGTTGGCTGAGAGTTAGAGGGCTGGTAGACTGGTCAACAAGCATGGAGCAGGGTCTGGCCAGTTGTCTGAGAGTGAGAGGGCTGGTAGACTGGTCAACAAGCATGGAACAGGTTCTGGCCAGTTGTCTGAAAGTGAGAGGGCTGGTAGACTGGTCAACAAGCATGGAACAGGTTCTGGCCAGTTGTCTGAGAGTGAGAGGGCTGGTAGACTGGTCAACAAGCTTGGAACAGGTTCTGGCCAGTTGGCTGAGAGTTAGAGGGCTGGTAGACTGGTCAACAAGCATGGAACAGGGTCTGGCCAGTTGGCTGAGAGTGAGAGGGCTGGTAGACTGGTCAACAAGCATGGAACAGGGTCTGGCCAGTTGACTGAGAGTGGGAGGGCTGGTAGACTGGTCAACAAGCATGGAACAGGGTCTGGCCAGTTGGCTGAGAAAGAGGGCTGGTAGACTGGTCAACAAGTTTGGAACAGGGTCTGGCCAGTTGGCTGAGAGTGAGAGGGCTGGTAGACTGGTCAACAAGCTTGGAACAGGTTCTGGCCAGTTGGCTGAGAGTGAGAGGGTTGGTAATTAGGAGCTAAGTACTTGTTAGCACCCTTAGCCTCATTTTGAGAAGGTGACCACCAAAACCAGGTATTTCTGAGGATATTTAGGCAGCAGCTCCACTACGCAGGTGTAGGCCATGACAGGCCGAGTAAGCCGGTGGCAGAAACAAAATAATAACTCGAATTAATAATGTCAAATGCCGGACGGGAAATTAAAATTTTTCAAAACCTTACACTAAGACATACCAAACTAACAATAGTTTAAAACCCTTTACCTCGTAGCTGAACTTGCTGTGTTCCTCGCCCCCCCAAGATACAAAGGCCCCCCCATGTCTAGGAGCCACCTTGGCGGGGAGCATGTCCCCCTCGTGTGAGGCGCGTCCCACGTAGATGTCCCCACCATCAGAGTCCTTGCCGGCCCACACAGCTCCCGGAGGCACATCGCCGCTACCAGAACTAATCCACGACACATGTTGCCCTGGATGGTAATGGTCATGACCCCCATGGGGGGGTGGGTGCCATCCTGGGTGACCCCCATGGGGGGGTGGGTTCCATCCTGGGTTACCCCAGGGTGGTCTGTGTCCTTCTCCTTGGGGCCACATCGTGAGTCTGGAACGTTATAAGGAGTAACTTGGGCACAACAATTTACTAAATGTAGTTGCATGTACAGACACAAAACTAGACAGAAGGACCAGGATGAATCTTTCTCTTGATAATTCTTTGTAGTTAGTCCTTAGAAACAAACCTATATTATATAACTATATTTTACCTCTATTGTTTTAACATGTTTTTAAACAAATATAATAATTTATTATATTTTGAACATTATACCTAAATACACAATTCACCGATATTAAATTGATTATCACTCCACCTTAAGCAAATGCATATTATGGATAGCCAATTTATGGAATGAAAATCCAGTTTATTCAATTTAAAATCTAAAGATAAACAAACATAGAAATATTCAACTTATCTATTAGTGGAATTGAGAAAAGAAGGCAAACTTAGATTTTTTTGCTTTTGTCATCAACATTGAAAACATGGACCACAATTTTACTATTCTATCATCATTTATTCCATCGGGCAAATGTGACAGTTGTGGATAGTATGATTTGATATCTTGCTACATGAAATAAGATCTAGTATCTTTCTACAATATCAGCTACCACTCTTCCTAACTATTCATACATTAAATAATATATAGGCTAGTATATTTCTCAGCTACCACTCTTCCTAACTATTAATACCTGAAATAAGATATAATATATTTCTTAAATATTAGAAACCCCTTACTACTGAGTCCTAAATAGACATGACAATATAAACAAATTACGGTTGACTAAAACTCTTTCCATTGATTTCCTTTACTTATCAAACGAACATAGATTTCTCACACATTAATTTAATTAGATGTTAAGATAAATAGGTATCGGGTTGTATTATCCAAAACAGAACATCAAGTAGGTTTATCAGTGAAACATTAATATTAAAGCCAACGTTACGTTAAATTTCAAGCTCAATAATGATAATAATAATAAAAATAAATTATTCTTGAGTATAAATTACATACTATTTATTATATTGTGTATTATACTATGAGGTAATGCTGCATTTAGTCAGAGAGGTATAATGTTAATATTTTGTTTGGTTGGTAAATAATTTTAAAAATTGAATACACATAAATACAAGAGATATATAACAGTATATCAGTACCTGGTCCGGTTTCTAGTAATGGGCAGGTCAAGGTTTGAATCCTAGCCAGATGTACTCACCAGGATTCTATAAATGGTTTTTTATTTTATATTCATGTAAATGTGATTAGTTTTATCTAAGATTTGCCATATTAGTTCCTAAATCATTAGAATGTATAGTACCGATAAAGTTTAAAATTCTGTTATTTCATAAAACAACCAATTTCACGAATTACCGAATTAGGCCAGTTTAAGTATGAAATACATATAATAATACTCACTTTTACTAATTATTATATAAAATAACAATTTGTTCTAAGAATTAACTGATAGTGTATAGTTAAAGTTTAAAATAGATCTTATTATTCATTTTTTTGAACAATCGGGTGATACATTACTGTCAGACTAATAATAAGACTAATTATTTAAAATGAAATATTATTACATTAAGTATTTGTAATAAAATGAGTAATTATAAAACTGAGTATTGAAAAAAATTACTTCATTTTGGCTATAAATGGTAAAAGAACTGCTAATATGGAAGTAGTAATTGAATTGAATCAAGCTATTTAATGTTACACAACAATAAGACTAATTCAACTATAACTATACACAACCGAAAAACATAATATTAAATGAAGTAATAGTATTTATTAATTAAATAGTTATAAAAAATGATTTATTTAAAAAAAGATACCTTCATTCTAGTATTAAATCATTTTATTACAACAAGGATTACTAGAATGGGACTTAAAAAATTGCACGGAAGGCTATATGTATAAGTCACTAGACCAGCTCCTGGACGCATACTGTAGAGAACACTGACATGTCGACTCTCGTGTCAAGGCTATTATTATCAATTTCCTACTTTATGGATAAATGGAAGGATCAATTTTGCTTGTTTGGGATAGTTAATAATTCGCAAAATAGAAAATGAGACTTTAAAGCTATAATTAAAGTTTTTCATTCTCATATCAAGATAAAGTATTTTAATCGCAAAAAAAATGGATCTTTAGATTACGATAAATCCTTTTCTTGTATTTGAACCAGAACTCTTAAACGTGAGTTTTAAGACTCTATCCGTATGTATGTATGTCTGTCTGTCTGTCCCTGGTTTCGAATCCAAAACACTTTGATGGATTTTGCTTACATTTAATAATTAGATTTTATAGACTTATATATCAAAATGGTTTTTGAGTTATCATAAAATTAAAGGTATTTTACTGATACGTATTTTTTTTTAAATTCCAAATCTTTCAAAAATCCTCAAACGATTTAATTTAAAATACATATCTAAGATTTGTTAGACATGGTAAATTGTATAGTTGTTTTTGAAAAAAAAACACGTTGATTAGTAGTTCACTGAAATTAGATTTTTGAAAATTCATAGTACAGTATTTCAAATATATTCTTTAACAATTTTGTTTAAAGTATACATATATGTAAATCTGAGAATGTGTGGTACGATTAATAAAACTGTAAACTTGTTTTGGGGGTTAACATTTATTTATGGGTAGGTTGCTGATGACTGATTTTTCAAAAACCTTTATTATTTTTAAATTGGCTTAAATGATTCAGTTCCCAATGCATATCTTTGTTGTGTTTGACATGACAAATAGCGCAAAATTTGGGTTTTTGAGGTAGAAGTGTGTTTAAGGGTGGTTTACTATCAATGATTACATTGTCAAAGATTAGAGTTTAAAATAATAATAATAATAATATTTAGCACCGCATATAGCCTGAACGGGTAGTAAGACGCGATAACATATATAAACCTATAAGATATAACCGTGGACTGGGTTATAATATTATATATTTATTTAGCACCGCGTCTTACTACCCGTTCGGGTTATACGCTTTAAGTACTAATTACGCTAATGGATTAGGAATTGTGAATGATGAATTAGAGGAAGTGATCCCGCATTTGCGTAGAGGGAGAGTGTAAAACCATTTAGTAAAAACCACCCCAGTTCACCCGACCAAGATTCGAACCTTGATCTCCCCGTCCTCAGCAGTCGAGCTCAACACGACTAGTGCGTTAGCCAACTACGCCACCGAGGCGGGTTAGAGTTTAGAAAAAATGGCTTTAAAGATTCTGTTTGAATTTGATATGTAGGGAACGGTTAATCTACAAAATAGCATTTATTGCATACCTATTTTTTAGGTAAATTTTGCTAAAGGTTAATTTAATCAAGAGTGATTTTAAAAAATAATAAATATTTTGAAAATTTCTCTAACGAACTAGTTTAAACTGAGTATTTGGAGATGTTTTACACGACAAATAAAACTGCATAGTGTTTTTTTGGGTTAAATTAATTTAAGGTCAGCTTACTCATGACTTTATTTTAAATTTGAACATTTAAAAATAGGGCTCTAATGATTTGCATCAAAATGGTTAACTGTAAATCTTTCCACATAGTAAATTATAATGTTTAAAAAAAATAGTAATATGTTTTTAAGATAATTGGTAAATTTTGAATATTTTGGAAACTATATATACCGATTTGGTTTAAAATTGGTATTGTGGAATATTATAAATAATAATAAAAATGCATCTTTATTTTCTAAACTAAATATAATTTTATGTTGTTAGTTTACTTATAACACATTATAGAAAATATGAATATTTCAAAATTTACATTAAAGATTGAGCTAAAAATGTGTATCTGGAAATAGTTTATCATGACAAGAATACCCTTCTATTTTTACAAAATACAAATAATGTTAGGGTAGTTTAAAAATACAGTAGATTATTTCTGAAAATTATAAATTTGTCAAAAGTAAAAGAACAGTTTAATTTAAATTTTACAAATCAAGAGTTTTTATTGTGTTGTTTAAGGCGATGTGTTATTTTTATTAGTAATACTCAGTTAAGGGCAGTATACTGAAAGCTATTTTTGAATATTTTCTTCCAAGCTATAATACACTATGAGGAATTTCATGTGAATGTGTCATATCATTTATTTCATTAGCAAGTGTGTTTTAGTTTAGTATTAGTTTTAGACTATTATATGGGGAGTTTAGAAAACAGTTAACGCCTTAGTATTTGTATGTGGGTTAGTTCCCCTAATGTAACTAAGTTTTAATCTGTTCAAGGGCAATGTAACTTTATCTTTGTTGTTCCCACCGTAACTATGTGATAATTTGATAGCGGTAAACTTCAATGTTCTATTCACGGGAAACGTGTAGTAAGATTACAGAGGGCAATTTGAAAAAAATAGGTTTAATTTAGGAACATGTGTTTGAATATGTATACTGTGATTATCAAGGCTTTATGGTATTTTTTCTTTAGTTCAAGCCCTTCTTCCAAAATAAGCTTTGCTTGCATTCCATATTCTAAAATGCCAAATAACTATTCATAGTTAATTATACATATTTTTAATAAGAAACTATTTGAATACATTTCGAAAATGTTCTTGTGCATGTTCAAGCTAAGATACATGGGTTAGGTTGTGTGTTAGCTACTGAGTAAATTAAATGTACTTACATTTAACTACTACTACTCGACTTCCCGTCAGGTGGGTCGTTACACTTCTGAACCAGTAAATTATATCAATTCTGTTCGGAACGCGTCATAGTCAGTAAACACCCCCTACCAGTGATAAACATAAGCTCACTGAGATAACACTGGTGCAGATAAGAGAGATATCAGGCTCTGCGGTGTGGAAATGTGTGAGACTGACTCACTACTATCCTCCTTTCTGAGGAGCAGTGGAAAAAGTGAGTTTGTGATTTGGTTCGTGGATAGGAAATGTCTCACTTGGACTGAAAATGTGGCAATAATATGATAATAAACATCTATGTCTCTCATAAGAAACATTTGGTCCTTTCTTGCACAGCCTTTAAGCATGTTTATAGGGTATAAATAAATATTGAAAGATTCGAGATGCACAATTTTTCCTTCAATTTTTTGGTATTTCCTGAACAAAATTGTTCAGTTAGTATCCAAATAGAACGCGTGTGATAGAGAGCTAAACTAAGTTTACACTTCAGTTTAATCGATCCTAAAACGTTAACAACAGACACATTATCAATCGAGCAATAATCAGTGTCGTACCGTCCCTTGGTGCAGGTGGTACAACCGCACCAAGGCCTTGCGCCCTTGTTTCATTAGAGCATAAAATATTTTAATTTATTTTCTCCATTCATGCTATATGATATATGTTTACAAAAAAATAAATTTATAAGTATTTATAGCAATTTTTTACTTTCCCATAATCTCGTATTTGCTATTCAGTAGTTAGGGTGGTCTAACATTTCAGGGGGGGAGGGGTTTGGATACCTTCGTATCGCCACCTGGAACTAGGGTCTAACCCTGGAATAAATTTGTCCCTTATTTAAATTTATTTCACCACCTCTTTTATTTTTGAATATTATAGGATTAAAGAACAAATTCCAAATAGCTTATAAAGGTAATTAATAATTTTATTATTAAATAGGTGCGGACCATTCAAATAGTTTCTAGAGGGATACCATTTTAAAAAAAACATGGAAACCTGCTTTAATTAAAGTATAGAGGGGTACAATTTTTGGTTTGCTTCATTGATAACAATTTAATAATACAATTTGTGTTTTAAAAGTAAAATTACAGACAAAAACTGAGTTGTTATTTAAATTCCCTGAAAAAGGTATTTTCTTATTAAAACTTCACTTTGAAGTTGATTCATGATACCGCAAAGTCTTAGGAAAGTTTGTTGAATGAGAGTTCATAATTACTCTACCATAAAGAAGAGCAAGATTGTAAATGGTCATCAGTCAGACAGTTTCTGTATTTAAATTTTTTAATATTGATTTGAGAAAAACCTGCGAACCCTCTCTTTCATTTTTTCTCTCTCAATATTTTTTAATCGATCAACCAAACTAGTGGCCTGTAGATCGCGATCGACAGTTTGGCCACCCCTGGCACAAACCATTGATCTTGCTATAAATAATTGTTCTCTTAGTGCATCTGAATCTATCACAGGTCTGAGTTCATAGTGAGGAATATTATGTTTCTCCCAGTCTCATCTACACCTATTTAACGTCCCTCTTACTCTATGGAGAGTGAAAGTCTATCTTGAATTGTGGTAGAAACTTATAGTGAGCTTGGTGGGTGACCTGGCGGTCTAGGGGTAAGGTGTCCAATTTCTATGCTGGCGGCCGGGGTTAAATCCTCGGTCCCGTCACAGATTTATCTGATTACCAAACCCTTCCTCCACCTCTGACAAGACATCTTGTGAATGTGGGGAATGCCAGGCCTCCACCGTGGTTCGGATTCCACGTTAAACTGTAGGTCCTCCATTTCATCTCACAATCACCCTACCATTACACATTAGCGTAAGTGCGTATAACCTGAACGGGTAGTAAGACGCGGTGATAATAATAATATTAATATAGTGAGCTTCTTCAGTTACATTGCCTTTGATAGGTTGCTATTACCATAAACAATAATACCACATACTTGTTAATTAACCCATGCATGTAAATAAACAAACTTTGTTTGGAAGTAATTATTACTTAATATTTATATAGACATATCACTAACGTCACTGATGGTTGGATTTTATCGACCCACTCTGTTATGTATGATCAGATAGAATGCTTTAGTTTCTGGAGAAAACTTTACTTCCTTCTCAAACGTAGTAGGACATGGTGTCATGCATTCCTTGATAGTATCTTTATGTCGACTCCGCATCTAACACGATTATGGGGGCGTGAGACCTGGAATGAGATGGTCCAAATAATGTTAGGTGTGTGCTCGTACCATAGTGTAATATCTGATAATAAGCATAGTCCTCACATAATTTCGAGAAGGAATCTTGATTTGAAAACCAGGTTCATATCTTCGTGCGGGTATTGTAATAAAAATAATATATAATAATAAAATAATAAAATATAATAAAAGTTTTAAATGAAAAAATATTGAATTCTTTTATCTATATAATTTTAGTTTTTGTTGGGCGCCACTGCTGGTATCTAGGGGAAAAATAATAATCAAAAAGGAACAATACATTTACCTCGGCTATTAACTCAGTGGCACGACGACTCTCAACCTCGAGACCACTGGGTAAACTTAAAACTAAAAAAGAACATGAACAATTTAGATTTAAAAAAAATGTATTGTTGAAGAAAAATGTGATTAGGGCTACAAATAAAAATAAATGTATAAAAAAAAACAATTGTTGGCACTTTATGAATTTATTGTGGTTTCCTTTTTGTCCACATCCAAATCCTACCTATGGAATTCCGGTTAATTATAATTCTAATTTAATAAAGTTTAGCACAGTATTGTTGAGACCATAAGAAGAGAAAAATATATAGATACAATAAATAAAATTAATAATTAGACATCAAATAAAATGTTAAATAATTCTTTGTGTTAGTTTGTCCTTCTGGAAATAAAAGAGTTCTGGCTTATTTAGGAAAAAGGAAAGAAATGATTACAATAATCAAAAGTTGAAGAGTTGGTTTGACCTCACCCATACTGAAAACACCATCTTCATAAATTTT
>CABFVX010006447.1:0-33828 GCA_902151425.1 Timema shepardi
CGGTGGAGACCTGGCATTCCCCACATTCACAAGATGTCTTGTCAGAGGTGAAGGAAGGGTTTGGTAATCAGATAAATCTTTGCCGCAACCGAAGATTGAACCCCGGCCGCCAGCACAGAAGTCTGACACCTTACCCCTAGACCGCCAGGTCACCAAGGATATTTAAAATCTTATATATATATAACGTTTAGCACTAAGGTTATTTATTAGTGGATTAGTCTAAGAGGTAAGGACGAGAAGGGATATTTAAATGGAGTATACCCACATAAGCGTGGATGATTATAGAGGATGCGAAAACCACTCCGGGTCACTCAAACGAATGAGTCAGATAAAGTAGATCATCAAAAATCAACTGTTTCCAGCCTGTGGCCGGGTCAGTTTAGTAAAATGCCTCCATCTTCCCCTATCCTTCAACCAGCAATAGCAGGAGATAAATTAGATATCAGGCACAATTAATTCTGTGTTGTTAAGTACCTCTAATAGTAACAACAAACTACCTTAAACGTGTCGAACGTAAACAACGAAACGCGACAATGTGTAGGTGGTAACAATTTCAGCAAACACTTTGCAGCTGTCATCGAGGTCAAATTACGTTTGCTTGGTGACGTCACAGCACCCTTGGGGGGAAAAGGGGGGGGGGGCTCCTTTGTGCGGAAGTTCCATCTATGGAAAAGAAACGTTGCTTTAAATATTATTTTGTTAACTTTTATTTCTTACTTTTTTTCAAGAAAATCTTCAGTTGCAAAATATTTTTACTTCACCTACAAACTTGGAAACTTAAAATTGTAGTTAAATGTGAATACGAAGACAAGATGCATAATTACTCAAATATGTTATGTGATTAAGGTGTGATTGAAGAGAGAATGCGAGAACGCCAGTTGTTTTTTTTTCCGCTTTTTGCAGGTTTAATGGCAGACAATTTTTTTTCGGCAAACTAAATCAAACATCGCTCCAGTGGAATCACAGTGTTTAGTTTTATAAATATGGTAATATCAACAGTTGAATATTTATCACGAGCACATTGGTATTTGAAGAGAAACTTTTTAGATATAAATAAAAAGCTCTCCCCAAATTCTAGGACCCCCTTGATAGATAGTCAATATATGCTAAGATTATCGCGGAGATAAAATTAAACTCTATATTTCTATTGAAACAATATTTTTTTAATTTGCCGAAAAAGATTGTTTACTATAAACATATTAAAAAAAATAATTCCCTCGGTCAGCGAGAAAGTATCAACTGCTGTCAGGTCACACGGCTTAAAATACAATGGTCTGTTTCTTATTCTGGAACTACTTCTCTATTCTATCTAAGTTTATACTCCATTTAACCCTTCCCCTACAACCACCCTTTGTAATGTCAATAAGAAAGAGAGAAAGGGAGACCATGAAACTTCTTATCTCAAGGTAAAGAGGAAAGTTCACTGCTAGTACAGAGATTTCTTACAATTTTCTAAATATAGATCACTTTTTCATCAAGCCTAGTCTCAAAGCTCCACCAATATGTTTAAAAGGTTGCTAAAAATATGCTAATCTCCCATTTTAACCAATTTTTTTTATTAATAAAACTCAAATTATAGGAATGTTAAGGAAAAGAAGTCCTGTTTGAATATTTCAACTTTATTTTGGCGTGAACCATATTTTGAAATAAAGCATTGTATGATTAAATATTGCGTTAGAGCTGAACGTCTGGGCGGTAATTCCTCGCATACTGAGGTGGCCTCCTTAACCCTACCATCCCACCTTAATTGATATAATCTTCTTAAAATACTGTCCATCCCATAGGTGTCACTAACTCATTTTTACCATTTCGTACCAAATGAATAACACGAATAATGCGTTACTTTGATCATTTATGCATTGCTCCGAAAGTGGATTTTCCCAATTTTCTGAATAAAACAAATCACTTTTTCTTTTAAGTTACTAAGAGTGCCCCACTTGAGCAGGTTATTGGGGGAATGGAGGGGGAGGGGAGTGTGTTCCCCCCATCCTTACCATTTGTGAGCTAGATTAAAGTTCCCGGCGTTGTCCGAACGAAGTTAGTGGTCTCGTAAAATATGATCTTATTAAAGGTTGAAATTTCTTCTTGGTGGTGAATTTTGATAGAAAAAAAAATACATTTAAACATTCAGTAGTATATACTGATAGCCAGTTTGGGGGGCTGAAATATGGCAGAGCCCCCCCTCCAAAAACCATAAATTAATCTTCAAAAACTTTCCAGCAAAGAACCACTCCAAATAGCTACTAAAGGCATCCAACTTTCAAAAATTTGCTGGGAAAGCACCATTCCAATTATCTTGTAGATGCATGTAATCTGCAAAAATTGGCCAGATTAGAAGACCATACCAAATGGCTCCCTGGGCATGTAATTTTCCAAAAATCTTCAGGCAAAGACCTTTCCAAATAGCTTTTAGAGCAACCATGTGCAGACTCTGGTAGTAAAGAACGTTGCCCAGGGTACACCATAGGAGGTTGTCTGTCTTCAAGTAGTACCCACAATGAGATTATGTGATGGTGACAGTGGTGATCTTAAACCTAACTTGGGCTTGAATATACAAACCCTGGTGACCGTTGCGATAGTTTTCCTTTAGGGAAAAATAGCTATTTTACCAGTTGGAAATTGAACCCGGGTCCCCTAGGTTCTTAGCCGAGTGCACTGACCACTTTACCATGGGGCTGGTTACCAGTGGGGGGATGGTAACGGACGGGTAGCAGAAGATTTTAATTGCAAACATTGGTTGAGAGTCACTCGTGTTAACCTAAGTGGAAATGGATATATTTGTAATTATAGCCTATATCAAAAGTGTTAATAAACTCTTCCGATAATACTTCCCTAAGGATTACTTTATAGTTGGAATTATTAGTAATTTTTTTTATAACACCACGTCTTACTTAGCCGTTTGGGTTATAGGCGTATGTAGGCCTACTAATTAACCTAATATGTTTGGGATGAGGAAGGTTGAATTTAGAAGACGTGTACCCACATTTGCGTGGGAGTAGAGTGGATAATTATTTAGGAAAAACCACCCTCAGTATACCCGATTGGGATCGAACCACGATCTCTCTGACGTTGGCAGTCTAGTCTATTATGCGAGTGATGCCTTAGTCCATACGTCCACCGAAGCAACTAGTAAATTATTGAAAGAACAAAATATATTTATAAAACTGTTAAGTTTTCTTTTTCGTGGTTGTAGTAACAAGAGATATATAGTGCATCAAATAATAAATTAAAAGGTAATATGTTCACACTTCTATCTTGTTATAACTGGCCACCAAAATAAATACATGTGTTTTTCTAACCTACATAAGGAGCCATAAAAAATATTAGTTTTAAAATTAAATGTTTTTATTTTGTAAAAAAATGCGCATGAACACAACCGAACACTTCTTCATCAATGACCTTAGTTTCGTCTGGCTCACCGTGTCTTAATTTGTGAAGAGAACGCAGCCTTTTAGAAGCTTTCTTTTGTAAAACATTTTGAAGTGAACCACCGACGTTGCTTAAAAAAACAAAAAAACATCAAAACCGTTATTTTCGTAAGTTCGTGTTTCAATTACGTAAATATGGTTAAAAGAAACACATATTTTTTTAAAAAAAAAGTTTGCTGTGAAATTTTTAATTGCCAAAAGTGACAGCAAATCAATATAATATGGTCTTGCAAATTATATGGTTCGGCGTATGGTTACATGAGAGTAAATCTGGTAACTTTTGCTAGATGTCACCAACACCTTAGTGGCGAATAGATTTTAGCTTAGCTATTACCTTTCGGGGTGTGCGGAATGTCTGTTGCACCCCCACCCCCGTCTCTTCCACCACCACTACCACTACCACCACCACTACCACTACCACCACCACCACCACCACCACCAACACCACCACCTCTACTCTCCCAAGTTTGAGAACCTCTTTAAGTCTTTTTTTAGCACCGCGTCTCACAGCTCGTTTGGGCTATACACCTATGCACTAATTACACTAATATGTTAGGAGTGTGTAAGGTTAAATTGACAGAAAGTGCACCTGGATTTGCGCGGAGACAAAGTAGAAAACCATTTAGGTAAAAAAAAACACCCTCAGTTCACCTGACCGGGATCGAATCCCTATCTCCCCGGCAGTCGAGATTATTGCGAGAGTAGCACCTTAAAGCATACAGCCACCGAAATGGGTTCTTCTAGAGCAGAGGTGGGCAAGATAAATGTTTCAATTTATCGACAGGCGTGGCGAATGAGAACTAAATTCACCACATTATTTAAAAATTAGCGCATTAGGCTGCTCAATCGAACATTTAAAACAACACACGCTGTTTTGAAAAAGTTTATTAAATTATGAACTGTACACTTTAACTATTTAGTTGAAACTGCCTCTAACGCAAATGATAGAAAATGTTAAATTAAAAATGTAAGACAATGTAACGCGAAATTTGACAATCCTTTAGTCTGACAAGCCACAGAGATTTTGGCTCAGTACCTAAACTCAATGAACCTCAATATAAAGTTAAAAACAGCACATGGCATCAGGAAAAAATGTATTCTACTCTGAGAGCTGGCAGAATAAAAATACACCACACTTTTTAATGGCCGGAACGCCACTTGTGGGTATTGGTGACATGGTTGCCTAGCCCAGCTCTAGAGTCTATAGTTTGTAGAAACAAAGTGTACTTGTTTTGTTTTCCAACAATCTCTTTAAACGTCACCGCGTGTGGTGTGTGTTGTCCCTGGGCAAGATTTCATGCTTTGCCTGTGATTAATCTCAAGAATTTAACAGCGTGTCAGGCACGGAATCCACAACCTGGCACGTGACATTTACTATAAACAAAGTAATCACCGTCCTGCCGAGTTTTACTACCTGTCCAGGCTTACGGGGATAGTATGAGTAAGATAGAACTACAACTTGAGAGGGAGTGTACCCACATTCACGTGAAGGGAATTAGGAAACCATTTAGTAAAAACATAATTAAAAAAAGCAACCTCAGTACACCTGGCTGGAATTCAAAAGCCAATCTCACCCTTCTCCCCTTATTCGGTAGATCAGACTATACTAGAGGCACAGGTCTTGTTGATAACAACCCTTGTGTTTGCGTCTTTGTCACCTCTATCGCCCCTTACTAGAGTAGCCCCACGACTTCTTTGGTGCTGACTGACAGCTCACAGCTGACTTCTGACAGTCGACATTTTGGTATAATACCTAAATTTTGACTGTTAGAAGTGACAGCTGCTAAACACATGATTTTACAGATCATAGGGTTTGGCGTAGGGATACATAATTGGGTCTAGTAACTTTTCAAAGCTTTTAGCTGCCAGCTGTGAACTGTCAGTCAGCACCAAAGAAGCCGTTGGGCTACTGTATTTACAGTATCATAGCTTGAAGGGAAATATCCTAACACTGCCATATTTCTATGTGACTGGAAGATCAGAAGCTTCAGAACCACTAATACAATCATCAATTATCTTAACCTTCTCAATGGATTAAATATCCAAACTATTAAGGCCCTGCCTATCCTCTCTGGCGGTGTATTGAGCTTTCAGCTCTCAAAATAGATGGCGTTGCTAACGTTATACAAACTGGTGGATTCCAGCCATCAGGTTGGCCGAGTAACTGGTTTGTTTACAATTGGGAGGCTGGCCTACCAGTAATCAGCCGAGGTTGCAAGCAGACTTTTACTAGAACTGATAGAGATAAGAAGTGTAGTGCCGGACCGTAAAGTGTGTAGGCGACCAAGTTGGACTAAACGTGGGGAGATAAAACGTCAAGATACAATCATTTTCTCGAGCAGAAAAATTAGCTTATCCATCCCAGCCAGCTGGACGCTTCTATCTGGAGGTTAAAATCCCTGCTGAGGGTATTTTGTGGAGATCTTATTCAATCGTTTCCTTCTATTCTCTCACGCAAATGTGGGTATATTTCCTTAATTAATTCTGATTGTTTAGGTATGAAATAATTACGCCACTGGGCTAGGGATGAATACGTTTCAATTTAGAGGGAGTGTACCCGAATTCACGTGGAGAGAGAGTGGGAAAATATTTAGGAAATATCACCCGATCATGATTGAGCCACGATCCCCCAGTCATCGACAGACTAGTCTATTGCGAGAGTGACGCCTTAGACCATGTGGCCACCAAAGTGGGATATTACCAATCATATCTAAAAATAACTAAACGATTATAATAACATGACTTACCAAATCTTTAAAAATTACGTAAGCTAGATCGGTGGGAGGGAGCTTACGTGAGGGAGGGAGGATCTAAAATCATGTAAAAAAGCCTTGCGTAATTTAAGGATGGCCCCCTTACAAAAAAAACTATGGTACATAGATACAAGGCCTGGCAGCCAGATCATGTTATTGAGCAGAGTAGAAACGAACTCAGGTCATTGCTCTATAAATCACCTTTTTAAAAAAGTCTTGAACTATTTTTTTCAAATAAATATCTGGGGAGGGTAGTGATAAATAATACTGTATACTTATTTATCAGAGAAAAAATTATTTAAGGTAAAATTAGAGAACACTTATTTTTGAAGAGTTTGTCACTAACTATAATAACCTATACGAGAGAGTATGTAACTTACGATTTTGACGTAACATTTGAGTTTATTAGTAAGCAGGTAAAACAAAAAATAACTAAGATTTAATGTACTAAATTTGGCCACTGTGATTTGATTAATTTTTAAACTTTAAAGGTTAAAGAGGCAATAACATATTTTAAAAGCAGTTTCATTTCGAAGACTAGAACAATTTTGACTATAAATTTATCTGTTATTTTTATTACTATTATCACCGCATCATACTACCTGTTCATGTTATACGAATATATGATAATCTAATTGGGTAGTAATGAGGAAGGAAGCATTTGAGAGGTTATCTGCCAGCATTTTTAGTTTGGGAGATGGGGAAACAATTTAGGAAAAACTACCCTCAGTAGACTCGACTACGATTTGAACCCCAAGCGCTCCGCTATAAGCAAGCCAATTTAACACTGGAGTGACGCCTTAGACCACTAGGCCACTTAAGTGGGTATCTGTTATTTAATACGGTGTTTACAGTTTTCAAACACCTATAGGATTTACACAATTTTCCAGAAATAAATGTTTTTGGGAATAATTTTTTATCTTATTGGTAGATTTTAACTCGAGTAATATCTCCATGGTGTCAACCTGCAAGCAGGCTATACCGATCAAGAGGCTGCTGTATGTTGTCCAAAATAGTGCCAACATTTTCGGGTTGAGGGTGTCATGTGTTCAGCACAACGAACCCTCCAGCTTTCTGTCTCAGTTTTCTAGACTGAAGCGCTACTTATTCATTCAAGTAGCTCCTCATTTGTCGTCACGAGGTTGATTTTGGTTCCGTTTCGGACCCACTGCTTCGCAGACAGAATTGGAAGCACTAGGGATCGAACCCGGGACTTCGGGACTGAAGTCAGTAAATCTGACCACAATATCACAGATGCTGTTGGGTATCAACTACTTACTTACTTACTTTGTGGCATTGGGGACACAAAAGTTCATTAACTTTAATGGTTTTAAATATATTTTACTTATTATCGACTCCATGTCATAGTCAAGAATGCTAAAGCGCTATGACTGAGCAGTGATTGCGTAAATTAATCAGCTCTAGTAACTTTGCTAGTTCGATTCCCTGTAAGGTTGAAATTACTTTGTACTAGCGTGATACGAACTTGGCTAAGGCACAAGATATTTTGAACATACTATAAGTGCGTTACAGAGTATTAGTAACATTTACTTTCAGCTAAGAACATTTTTAGAAAAAGCACTTGAAACATCAGAATAATCGCTACATTGTTATATAGAAATATTTATTTGTATCTTAATTGTGATATTATTTCTACAATAAATAAAATAGTATCGGTACTCATCCGTTGTACTGTAAATTAGTAAATACAGATAACATTAAACATAACTTGCCCTTTACGACAAGCAGTTAAATAATCAATTATATCATTGAATTTCTTTTTGCACCCTTTCTTCCATCAACCCATGCTTCAAAAACTTGTTATTCACAAGGGTATAAAATAATATTGTGTAAATACTTTTCCACCTCAAAATTTGTACAATTCATTGGATCTTGTTCGAAAGCAAATATAGTCACATTTTATTAATTATATAAATATAATTAACGTGCGTACTTATTGTTCGGGATTCGATACACTTCTTCTGAAAATAGCGCACAAACTGCTATAATGCAACAGATTAAAACTAAGCTAATAAAATAAAATGAACATATTCACATTTTGAGTACCAAAAAATTCGTTCATTAATTTTTTGAAAAATAACTTATTCCAAAGTCAAATCCTAGACTGTAAAATAAATATAGTAGATAAAAACATAATGAGAACGTCTCCAAATTTCATTTAGACCAAATTTTATTTAAAATAACTATGTTTGATATGAGCAGGAATGTTTATTTTTATTTATTATAATAGCGGATTAAAAATTCAAATTTTACATGTTTTACTGCCTTAGGTATATAAGGGCTAATGTCATAAAACTTTGTGTATGGAGAAGCGTGTGGTTTTTTCTTTGAAAATAATGTATCAATAATACTCTCATTAAAGTAAGTTGGGACCAATTTTCTTTATTCACACAGCAGTTAGGACTTTGTGAGTATTTTAGTTACTTAATATATTAAGATATTTATATTTAATTACGAAGATTTTCATAATTGGACATTGGCCCTTCTTATCCCAATGCACATGGTATTAATGTTTCTTTGACTCAAGAAGGTCACAGAGATTAGCATTAACCCTCTACTGCTGCCTGAATTCCGATACAGCAGGTTAGCCAACGCTTGCAAAACGATACTAGCTTGTAAATGGGTAATGATCATACTAACGGCACCTATTATCAACTAAGATAACTATTTGTAGAAGGAAAAGTTTTATTTAAAACTATGTATTCTTTCTAGTGTCGACTTGCGAGTCGTTAGATCTCAATATCGTCGTGATTATTGAAGCCAAGCCAAATTTAAAAATACGTTTAAAAAGAAATTACTCCTTAAATAATATGTTATAAGCAAACACTCTAGCTTAATTGTACAAAGAAAATAAATAAATCTATTAATAATTTTTGTTTTCCTATTTAAAATGGATTGAAATGGAAACATTTTAACGAAAATATTTCAATAACTATTTTTAGCATGGTTTGAAAATTCCATAATAATAATGAAAGATGCCCAGATATGTTACTAAGATAAATAAAAAACAACAATGTCGAACTATTAGATTTTTTTTTATTACCGTGCATTTATGGGTAGGCTCAGCCTTAAAGTTGCTAAGTATTGTTATAGCCACATCTAAATAGCATATTCTATAAAAATCGAAAAATTAGATCTGGGCACAGGAATTGAACTTGGGACCATCAGCTTAGTACGCCTAAGCACTAACACTAAACTGTTCAGGAGTCATACAGTACCCGGAGACATTATTCACTTACATTTTAAGGCAGAGTCTGTGAAGGACCTGCGGAAATTGTCATCTACACATGAGCAAGCTGATAGATACACAGCCACCTTACAGGTAGAGAAAGTACTGTGATCGTCAAAAGAATTGAAATAGAAATTTTGGCGAATTTCGACGTTTCATGACTCCCCGAATCCGAAAAAGTTGTTTTTCAATCCCCGTCTGTTTGTCTGTACCTCGAACTAGAGCCTAAACTATTTTACCGATCGAGCTAAAACTTGGTATCTAGGCTTTTCTTAGGGTAGCCCCGAGGGTTTTTGGAATTGGATCTCTAAACCTAAAATTAAGGGTAGTTTACTGACGGGTGAAAAAAAAAACTACTTTCTCAAAATCGGCTCTAATGATTCTGATTAAATTTCATTTCTAAGCATCAATCAACATTATAAACAAAATGGCTACTCTCATTTTTTTTCTGGCAAAATGACTTTAATGGTTCCAGTCTGATGTGTAAATTCTATTTTTTTTTATCATATCTTCGAAACTATTTGATATATGAATTTACTTATCATTGCAAATATGTATCTCTATCTATAATACAATTTTTTTAAACATATTTTTATAAAAACAAAAATGTTCAAGCTAAACGCATATATATTTTTTTCGAACACTAAAAAAGTATTGCGAGCGTCTAGAAAATCTAACACGAGATGTTGATGGATGTCAACGTTTCATGACCCCCGAACCCTAAAAAGTGATTTTTCAATGCCATCTGTCTGTGTGTTTGTTTAACCTTAAAATTAAGAGTAGTTTAATAAAAGGTGAAAAGAGAAAAATCAAATTTCTTCAAATTCGGCTATAACGATTTTGATTAAAATTCGCACATATGCGTTAACTAAGATTATAAACAAAATGGCTATTTTCATTTTCCTGCGATAGTTACTTTTAGGGTATTTTACAGAAGTGGAAATTTCCATATTTCCGCAACTATTTGAGATACTAAGTAAATTATCATGGCAAAATTGTAGTACTACTGAAAATTAAAAAAACTTTTATTTGAAATACATCTTTATAAAACCAATAGTTTCTGAGATATTGGCAAATATATTAATACAATTTTGTAAGCTTTAGTTTTAAGGAGATACTACTTAAGTCTTAATGGAATAATTCTCTAATTCCATAGAGGAAGTATATAAGTAGGTCTTTCAAAGAGTTTTTTTCTTTAACCTCTTAGGGGAAACATGGGTACAACAATAATCTATCCGTATCATTTTAGACTCAATAGTCAATATTTACCTTTTTTATTGGTCAAAATTTATAAATGATGAATTTAATAGAAATGCGATAACCATAAGATGTTCAACCCTAAATAAAATGTTGAAAATTTTAACCGGAAGCAGAAATTTTAATACAAAGTGTTAACCCTTGTGGACCCAATATAGATTTTTTTTTTCAATTATAGGGCTACTAGGGAGGATTTTAGTTCTTTAAAATGAAAATAATAAAATTTAAATCTGGTAGTCAAAAAATGTTGAACGTAAGTATAACGTTATTTTTGCTCGGGTTTGCTAATGTATACTATTTCGTTTTACATATACAGGTTGGCACGTGGGAACGGGTGGTTTTTAATAACTGGCTGATGCAACTTTAAATAATTTTAATACCCCTACAAACATGGCTATTTAAATGCTACAACTATGCCATTTATCATTTACTTTAAATAAAAGTAATTTCTTAAAGATAACATCCTTGAGATGACCGGCCACCTTCCCTTCTTATGCATTCCTGTATTCGTGAACGCAAGTTCGTCGCTACTCGCAGCCACGTATCGATGGAGATCGCTTCAATCTCTTAAAGAATCCTAGCTTTCAGTTCATTAATGCTTTGAGATCGATGAGCAACCATTCGAATTTTAAAGTCCGCGTAGAAAGAAATCACACACAGAAAGACCTGGTGATCTCGCAAGCCAAATGATATCACCGTTCCTTGTCATGAGGTGGTTTCCAAAATGCTCTCGTAAAGCGACGATTTAAATTATTGCGGTATAAGCTGTAGCTCTGTCCTGCTGAAATCATGCGGACTCAAATCACTCTAGTTCATCGCTAAGAAACGTCCGAACCATGTTGACGTACCGTTTTGAAGTTACAGTGACCGCACGGTCGGCGTCATCCTAAAAAAAATACGGCATGATTATTTCTTTAGATGACACCGTACACCACACTGTCACTTGTAACACATGTGTAACTGTTGCTGATGTAAAAGGTGAGGATTCTTCACAATCCAGTATCAAACATTCTCTTTGTTATATGAAAGTTGGCTTCATCAGACATCCAAAGATTTTTCAAGAAATTTTAGTTTTCCTTACAATTTGCTAAAAATTGTTCAGTACAAACAACTCTCCTATTGAAATCACAGGCTTTTAATTCCTGGATTACCTGAATCTTGTACGGATGTAACTTTAAATGTGAGAACAATATTCAAAGTGTGGCGAGACAAACCTGATGACACTACATGTTGCCTTGCAGAACGCTGTGGACTCAACAGGAACAAAGCTCTGACTGCTTCGACAGTTTCTGGCGTTCGAACATTATTTCTTGCTCCTGGATGCTTCTTTCTCAAAACTGAACCTATTGTTTCAGAATCTAAAACCCATGTATTTACAGAGTGAGATGACGGAAGCTGATCATGACGATGAAGTCAAAAGTGACGCCAAAATTCTGGTGGGGCACCTTCATAACAATCTTTGTTTTTTGTAAAATGCTTTTATTGCAAATGCTCTCGATTCACAACCGACCGTTGTTCCATAGTAACTAAACGGCATTGACTGGGGAACATAATGATGCCATCACAGTCCTGCAAACTTTAACTATGGCCTTGAAATGTATTATTCAAAACCGTGCGTTACCGCGCGCTGCCCTGTATTACGATCTTTAAGTAAATATCTCAATTTTTAAAACAATAGAGCGAGAAAGTCCGCGCGGAGTTCCGTACCATTGATTTAAATTCAACATTTTTCGAAAATGATTATACAGTTTTTGTTAAAATTGGATATCTAAGCAGTGTTCTACATGATAAACAGCAAGGGCCTAAAAAGGCTGAAATCATGGGGGTCCTCCCTATGCCCCACACTTCCGGAATTTTATGTACCTTCCAGGGATCTATATATACGTATAAAATTTATAAGATAAAGGTACAGTAACATTTTCTAGTGGACCCTCCCTAGAAAAATTAGCTTTCTACGTCCTTTGTATTAGGTAACCAACGGGCATGTTAGGTAGCTAACGGGGTATGTTAGATAGCTTACGTTCATTATATTAGGTAACCAACGGGCATGTTAGGTAGCTAACGGGTATATTAGTTAGCTTACGTTCATTATATTAGGTTACCAACGGGCATGTTAGGTAGCTAACGGGTATATTAGTTAGCTTACGTTCATTATATTAGGTAACCAACGGGCATGTTAGGTAGCTAACGGGGTATGTTAGTTAGCTTACGTTCATTATATTAGGTAACCAACGGGCATGTTAGGTAGCTAACGGGTGTATTAGGTAGCTTACTTTCATTATATTAGGTAACCTACGGGCACGAATAAGTTTGTGCACATAATTGTACATTTGCGCTAGTTTCACATCAAGACGACCGGCAAATACATTTGACTAACTACCTCCACTTAGTCCACCATTTTTTGTGTGCGATACTACAAACTAGTATCTAATTATATAGCTTCGTCCTTGGCTGGTTACCAGTTTTGAATCCCTCCCCCAAATTTACAGCCGTGGCAAGCGTATCTTGTATGAGCCATAACGTAGATTAATCTTGTAATATTGTTCAATTAGACTTCTCAGAACAATAATAATTGTTCAAAGTTAACTGGGCCTGACTCACTCGTTAAAAATCTATCATAATATTATAAAAATTCGGTACTTTATCAAAGGAATTTAACGTGTACTTTCTGAACAAAGAATATTTTGAAATTTGTGCAATTATCGCAAGCGTTTTGGCTACATGGTTAGCGGAAAGTGTAAGGAAACGCATGGAATAAGAGTCAAGGTTTATATTTTTACGGTTTTTATAAAAACAAATCTCTTTTAGGTCAATATAAATAAAATATATATTCAGTAGATACGTTTAGTTTAATATTCTACAAATATTAATCTCAGCAGTTCTTAAATATTTGTCATGGGTGGTGTGGCATTTGAATAGGACTTTTCCCTCTCATTTAAAATATTTATGTTCTAACGCCGATACTCCTTTTTTTATTCAATTTCCCTATACATTTGTCCTGATATCTTATTTTATTATAAATCAGGACTTTTTCTCCTTTGTTCATATTACAAATATACCTTCTAAATAGTTAATCTAACAACTCTACACATCAACTTTCTGGAATATAAACAACAACTACTACCAAAACTACTTGTCCTGTTATTGATCATTACCAATTTACCTCGACCTGTGCCTGTTAGCAGCTATGCCTACTATATATTAATACAATTATTTAATTTATGATATCTTATAACTATACTTGTCCCTCTTGCCCTATTGAAGTTATTTTGACTATATACAATTTTTCCTTTTGATATGCCTGCTCTGGACTTAAATCTAACTTAATCTAACTTATACCTAGTGTCATCGTCAACACATTCAGTTAATATATTTTCCTTATAGGGGGTACCATTCTCTTTTTCTTCTCTGGTCACTTCCTACCTTGGCCAGTCAACATCCCTGTAGTACTCGATAGCTCCAGCCCAGCATCACGCTTGTTTCCACAATACTATCTCGCGGTGTGACGTAGTGGAGCCATACGCCCCACTAGACTACTTGTCATATTGTCAATAATAGTATACCTCTAATAGTGTTCACATGCTCGAACTATAACAACAGGTGCGCTGAGGGTGGTTTTACCCCTAATGGTTTCCCACTCTCTCTCCCCATGAAAATAGAGGTACATTTATTCTTCCTCATCCCTACACTAATAGTATTAATGTATGTGAACAGCCCGCAACGGAATTAAGTCACGGTGGAAAAAATATATTATAATTATTATAAGATGCATGATATAAGCTTGTTAACTTATCAACCCCTATAACTTTTGATCTAGACAATGGAATCGAACCAAAAAGAAACGCAATCATTAGAACACCCCAAATATGGTTTTGAAAAAACTTTTACGTTACCATCAATCAAGATCCATGAGGATCTAATGTTTCTAAAAGGTTTTACTAAATTAGATAAAAATAACTTAGTTTTAATTTGTTTATATTTTGAACATTTTCATTTAACTTCAAATGGAAGGTAGGAAAATAATAATATGTTGTTGACCTAATAACATTAATTTTATTAAGAAATTATTTAATCCAATCTGAATCGAAGATTGTATAGGGAAATGGTTTCAAATCGAATCCGAAACGAAAAAGAGCTTGAAATATATATATATATATATATATAATTAAATGAATGCATAACAATACAACGAATAGCTTATTATTATGATTAATAATAATAATATAAATATTACTTCACAAATCACAATTTTTTAAAGGTCAAGATAAATAATAATCTGAGTTGATACAATAAAATAAGATAAATAATAATCTGAGTTGATACAATAAAATAATATTACTGTCACATGACTTATTTGATATTTTTAGCTATATTTAAAAATGAATTGATTTTAATTACTATAAAATCTCAATTTATTGAAAAAAAATATATACTACTAGATTCGAATTTTGAATTTCATTTCATCGAATATAAATCTCAGATCCATTTATATTTGAAATTTTGAATCCAATCCGAATCTTTCAACTATGAAGATTCGAAATTTTGAATAAGATGCCTTGGTTAAATTCAGATTTGGATTCAAAATTTTAAATAAATTGCTTTTTTTATTTCAGTAATCAGTCTAACAAAAATATGAACTGTGATAAACCGGCCGTGGTGTTCAATTCACCTGGCTACGAGTTTAGGGATCCCGGGTTTGATTCCTGGCTGGTACCATAGTTAATTTCCCGAAAGGGGATTTATCCCAACTGTCACCAGGGTTTTGGTTGATTAGGCTTAAGTTAGGTTTTAGTGTTTCCATTGGTTTCACAACCTCATATTCACAATTGCCATAATCTCATCACATCGGGACATGTAAAGAGCCTCCAATGAAAGGATGTACGACAAAGATACATTAATTAATACTGGCTAATATTTTCACAAATTGTACTACAAGTGTTGTAGCACTGACATGTAACATATTATTTGATCTGCGATGGGAATGCATGTACAGGTAATGACAATGTGTCCTTCCGTGTGTGTTAAAGTGAAACCTCAAGAGGTCGTTCACTTTCAACCGTCACACACACGGCCATAAAACTGGTTTACGTTACAGTCTTGAAATTATATTTGGCGGAAAAACAACTTTATTTTAGCAATCCTCGTCCAAGCTGCTAATCAGATAGGGAGGTCTATTATTATTATTATTATTAGCACCGCGTCTTACTACCCGTTCGGATTGTACGCACTTACGCTAATGTGTAATGGTAGGGTGATTGTGAGATGAAATGGAGGACCTACAGTTTAACGTGGAATCCGAAACACGGTGGAGGCCTGGCATTCCCCACATTCACAAGATGTCTTGTCAGAGGTGAAGGAAGGGTTTGGTAATCAGATAAATTTATGCCGGGACCGAGGATTGAGCCCCGGACCCCAGCATAGAAGTCCGACACCTTACCCCTAGACCACCAGGTCACCGAGAGGTCTATTACTGGAGACGGAGACCCGTGGTTTGATCAATAGAGGACTTGATACTGTATAATATTTCTGAAACTCAGAGTTAAGGTGTCGTAAGGGGTGGACCTTAAATTACGTAAATATTTTTTATTTCATGGTTTCAACCAACCAATTCTCCCCCGTAAGGGATCGTAAGATTTTCCGTTAACATTTTCCTTTCCTCTATCTTTCGTAATTTTTTACGATTTAGTAAATTAGATTATTTTAATAGTTTAATTAGATTTATAATTTTTATATTTATTATTATTATTAAAACAAAAAGTCAGATGCCTTATGTATTATATTTATTATTAATATATTAAGTGCAAAATATGAAGTATATATTAAAATTATTTCTGTAAGACAGTGAAAATTAGTGATTAAAGTGGGTTTAGTCAGTGAATAAAAAAGAAAAATTTCAGATTTAAAAAACAACAAAAACATATTTTTTAATCTTTTGTCTTGTAACATTATATTACATTATGTTACAATAGGACCCGCCCCATGCTGATATTTACGCATAACGCTCTGTAATTCATACTACCCGCTCCAAATATCGACACTAATAGAATCCCTACAATATTACTATTCTCTATTGTAGTTCACGTAGTTTGGTACGACACAATAAAACAATTCTGAACTATTATTCTATCTGCATAGTTAATTTCAACATAATAAAACTGTTCGTGTACTTGCCGATTGAATCTTCTGAAACTAGCAACCACCAAGACTGGCCTACATCTATCATCCTAAATTGACGAGTGGGCCGAGCGAGCTACGATGTTCCAACAAGATGTGGTCTACTCCGTCCTGTTCAGCTAACACGTAATGGGCAGGCCAGTATTGGACTCAACTAGAGAATGACTATTCACCTGTCCTCTGATGGTAGAGGGATGAACTACTTTCAAAACATTAGGTGATTGAAGAAATGGTTTGGAAGTCGGATGGAGCCTTGATAACAAAGGATTTACGTGATCTTCCAAAGCCGCATTGACGTCATCGAGCGTGTGTTCAGTTCTCCCACCTTGATTCTATTGCGACGAAACCCAATATATATTGTGATGTGCGTGTATGCTAAAATGACTATTTGATTACAATGCTTGACCGAAGAACATTGTCCTGGACCTAGACAATGTCAGGAAAAAACATTTATATAATATATATTCATCAGAATCTCATCAGAATCTTAACTATGGTGATTTATTTATTTGACTCTGATTTAATTTTAACTGTTAGTGTCAGCCATGTTAGATGTTGTATTTGTTATATTATCTAAATCTATTGATTTTTACCTTATTGTTATTATTTTAAATGAGGCTCTATATTTTGTCTGTCGCCACTTGGGCGCTAGAGTCTTTTCGAGAGTTAAATCTTTTAGATGGCCACAATTGTTAACTGACTTGGAGTTGAACGAGTTAAATCTAAAATTATTTACCATACATTAAGGTAGTGTTTCTTATTTTTGTTTGCATTTTGAAATATAGTTTAATGTAATGTGATTTTTTGATCATTTTGATTAATTATGAAATTAATTAACTTTAGTAAGTTTTCTAATCTTTTTCTATGGTTTGGTTCTAATATGATATTTTCACTATTATTTACTAGTAGGTTTATTGTTTTCATTTTATATTTAATATTGTGTCAGGATCGGATAATCCCGGGGGAGTTTGACTAACATCTGTTAGCCAAACTCTCGCGTAATTTAAAGTTTCTTATAGAAAGTTAACATTTAAAGTTAACGTTTTTGAAGTCTTTATTCTTTGGTATGAAAAATACACTTTAGTAACTTTTGAAGTTGCCCATTAGGCCCTTATTTAGTCTTTATGTATTATCCTGAGGGATATTAATATTTTTGATTTATTGTACTAATGTCAACGTTACGGATTGTTCTGTCTCTTCAAGACTGACCCATTTGAATAGTTAATATATTACAAGTTTATAACTTTTTCTTATATTATCTGCGCAATTTAAAGATATGAAGTTATTGGCTATTTGTTTGGTTTTCAACATATCTCAGTTTGATTATTGAGACCATGTAACGTTTTCTGCTCTATTGTTATTATTTTGAATAAACCGTCCATATTGTTGCTTTTAAATATTGCTAATACTTTCCCTTGTCACTTGTTCCATAGCTTACTCCCACTTCCTTTTACATTATTAATGGTCGTAAACAAAAGTTAACAGAGTGGGATGTAGCACCATAAATATTGATAAAATAAAAATCTTGCGTAAGATGGATTATGACCCCTTAACCCCCTCCCTATCTCGTAAGAAAATACTGACCCTTCAACCACATCACAATAAAAAAAACTTATATAATTTAAGAACGGCCCTTAACTACAAAATTCAACATTTTGAGTTAATACTACAGTTTTCTTTTTTCAGAAAAATAATAAAATAATTTAAAACCCTAAATTTCATAGAACATTTTATTGCTATTTTTTATCTACAACCCTTACTAACGGTTCGTGTTGTACGAATATGAACTAATTACATTAATATATTAAGGATGAGGAAGGTTGAATTCAGAATAAGTGTCCCCACATTTGCGTGGATGAAAAGTTGAAACCTATTTTGTAAAAACCATACTCAGTATATCCGGCCGGAATTCTAACCCCAATATTATCATCATTGGAACACTTTAAATGGTAGCTTATAATTTATAAAAGAATCTTTTTAAAAAAAAATCAAGGCAAAGACTACTCATAGCTGCTAGAGTGAACCATTTTTCAAAAAATTGTTGAAGAGAGGCCACTCCAAATAGTTTATAAAAACTATCTGATTTTTAAAAAAATAGAAGAAGATGATCACGGTTTAAAGCATGTATAAGATCAAATATGAACGAGAAATTATTAAATGGTTTTAAACAGAAATCTAACCTTGTAAGTAAATATGTTATATATAGCTATGACCCCCATATGAAAATGATCTGGATCCGCCCCTAAGTGGGTGTGTTTAGGGACCGCCTTCTGGAGCGTTGAAACTCATGGAAGATGCTCACATTATTTAAATACAGTTTACGTCAAAATAAATTCAAAGATACCAACATCAAAAGTTTTACATTTTCCCCGAAAACCGATGGGAACGCTGGCAGAGACGTCAGTCTCATCTAGTGACGTGTGAAGTCAGGAATCTAAAGCCAGCTGGACTGTTTCCAACTTTACCTCGCTGCAGATAAGAGTGGATTTCCTTTCAAATTAAACCGTACTCTTTTTACTTCATTACTATAGCTAGAAATGGTAATAAGATCGCCAAATATGAACGAGCTTGTTAATGTTTTCTTAACTTATTTAAATAAATTATTCTATGTAGGGTCTATTATTATCATAATTATTTGCTCTATGGCATTAGGAATTCATAAATTTGCTGTCGCACCTACAAAAGTACGCAATCTTTCCATATCTTGAGCTAGTTCTATCCAGTCCACATTATTGCACCCTATCAATATCTTGAGCTAGTTCTATCCAGTCCACATTATTGCACCCTATCAATATCTTGAGCTAGTTCTATCCAGTCCACATTATTACACCCTATCAATATCTTGAGCTAGTTCTATCCAGTCCACATTATTACACCCTGGCCCTATATTGAGCTAGTTCTATCCAGTCAAGCTCATTAAACCCTGGCCCTGTATTGAACTAGTTCTATCCAGTCCATCTCATTACACCCTGGCCCTATACTGAGCTAGTTCTATCCAGTCCACATTATTACACCCTATCCATATCTTGAGCTAGTTCTATCCAGTCCACATTATTACACCCTGGCCCTATATTGAGCTAGTTCTATCCAGTAAAGCTCATTAAACCCTGGCCCTGTATTGAACTAGTTCTATCCAGTTCATCTCATTACACCCTGGCCCTATATTGAACTAGTTCTATCCAGTCCATCTCATTACACCCTGGCCCTATCTTGAGCTAGTTCTATCCAGTCCATCTCATTACACCCTAGCCCTATATTGAGCTAGTTCTATCCAGTCCACATTATTGCACCCTATCCATATCTTGAGCTAGTTCTATCCAGTCCACATTATTACACCCTGGCCCTATCTTGAGCTAGTTCTATCAAGTCCATCTCATTAAACCCTGGCCCTGTATTGAACTAGTTCTATCCAGTCCATCTCATTACACCCAGACCCTATATTGAGCTAGTTCTATCCAGTCCATCTCATTACACCCAGGCCCTATATTGAGCTAGTTCTATCCAGTCCCTCTCATTACACCCTGGCCCTGTATTGAACTAGTTCTATCCAGTCCATCTCATTACACCCTGGCCCTGTATTGAACTAGTTCTATCCAGTCCCTCTCATTACACCCTGGCCCTATATTGGGCTAGTTCTATCCAGTCCCTCTCATTACACCCTGGCCCTGTATTGAACTAGTTTTATCCGTTCCATCGCATTAAACCCTATCCCTATCGTTATAATGCTATCCTCCTATCGGCGTCTAGGTTTTCACAGCGGTATTTTTCCATTGAGTTTGGCAGTTAGTACACTGAACAAGGTTCTAGAACCTCCCGTTCATGCTGCAGGTCCCGCCCACAGTAATGTATGTAACTCGTTATTATGTAATCTCCTCCCCTCCCAAGTAGTCTCACCCCTTTTAGGACCCGATATTTTCCATGGTTACCTTGTTTTTGACCACCATTAATCTTTTATCGTCATGCGAGTTAGGAGACCACGGTTCACACCCATATAAAACAACCGGTAAAGTTATTGTTTTGTTTATTCTGAGTTTTACATTCCTTGAAAGCAGGTGAGATGTCAACCACTTACTGACCGAGTAATAGCATGCGTTTCCCGATCATAATATTTTCCTAATTTCCAATCTATTATCTTTATTGCTAGTTACATTATTGTTCCTAAATATTTAAGTTCATTAACCTTGTCAAATGATATGTTGTTCGCAGTAATCTATAAGTTATCCTCCCCAAGGTGTTTTCTTTGTGATCATATAAACTAATTATTCTTTTCAGCCTTCACTTCTAAAAATATTCCCTTATTAGCCCATAGTAAACATTCTATATTTCTTCCAACACCTTCCTTACTTTTGCCCAACAAAGCTAAATCGTTTGCGTAACCTAATAGCTACAGTAGCCCCATGGCTTCTTTGGTGCTGAATTACAGTTCACAGCTGACTTCTGACAGTCAACATTTAGGTAAATACCTAAATTTTGATTGTCAGAAGTGACAGCTGCTAAACACATGTTTTTGCAGGTAATTTGGTTCGGCGTAGGGATACATTATTTGGTCTGGTAACTTTTCAAAGCTGTCAGTCAGCACCAAAGAAGCCATGGGGCTACTGTACATTGTACCGTTTAATGTCAACCCTTTCCTACTATCTTGCATCAATTTATTATTATAATCTAAGGAAAGATTAAAAAGTAATGTGGAAAGTGCATTTTATTGTTTCATCTGATTATTAATTTCGGAAGTAACTGACAAGTGACACACAAACCGTACCCTTCCACGCGTATCAGTCAAATATACCTCAATTAGTTTGACAAGTTTATTTTTGGTATAACAAACTTGAATTAAAATTTAATTTAATTATTTTAACTTAATCATAGGGCTTTATAAAAAAAATCTGTGTATAATGATAATTGCTGCACCGTCATGTTGTAAGTAATACATGTGAGTATATCTATACTAATATTATAAAGAGGAAAGATTTGATTTTTTTGTTGTTTTTTTTGTTTGTAATGGATAAACTCAAAAACTACTGGACCGATTTTAAAAATTCTTTCACCAATATAAAGCTACATTATCAGCGAGTAACATAGGCTATGTTTTATTTTGAAAATTTAATTTGTTCCTCATAAAAATGTCGATAGTCACTCATATTTTATGGTAGAGTCTATGATGATTCTTCAATATGTGTGTTGAAAATAATAATGTGAGGGGGAGGGGGTCTAAAGGGAAGGGTCTAGTATATAATAAAATGTAATGTGTGTTGTATTCAATCTATGGTTAAGTGAAAGAAAAAGCTAACGCCTTAACGTCGCCAAATCAATAAAGGTCATTGTTATTTGTTTGTTTTTAATATTTACAATAACAGCATTTCTTCCAAACTTGCCCTTGATTCTGTTGGTATTCATGTCCCTTCTCGGGCCTCTCGTATTCCAAAATTGCTCTCTCTCAATATCTCATGGCTCTATTGTCTATTGTATACATAGCACAAATTCTAGATTTGTTGAATTCGGTGTACTTTTAAGTACTGTCCTGTTAGGTCTTGTGACTGTTGGCAACTATATTAAAGGAAATTGATATTATTGTTAACATTATTTTATTATTACTATTATTAGCCTATTAATATTATTATCATCATAATTTACTATTTACATCCATTACTGTTTCCAGCCTATGGCCTGAGTCAGTTTTTTAATAAATAAATTGATAAATTTTCAGTCATGCTGGGAATCGAACCCGGGACGCTCAGTAGGCAGACACGCTACCGACTTAGTTAAGGTGTCGGACTATTTTTATTATTATAATTATTATTAAAACGGATACAGAACGGAAGTTTATTTTCACATTTAATTTCATTAAAGGTTAATTTTGAATGATTTTTAAAATTGACCAACTATATTAGAACAATATAACTCTGTTTATATAATTAGTTTAAAATAAATAATTCTAGTCATTGATACAAGACGATATTATTAATAAAAGGTGACCTGGCGGTCTAGGGGTAAGGTGTCTGACTTCTGTACTGGCAGCCGGGGTTCCATCCTCGGTCTCAGAACAGATTTATCTGATTACCAAACCCTTCCTTCACCTCTGACAAGACATCTTGTGAATGTGAGGAATGCCAGGTCTCCACCGTGGTTCGGATTCCACGTTAAACTGTAGGTCCTCCATTTCATCTCACAATCACCCTACCATTACACATTAGCGTAAGTGCGTGTAATCCGAACGGTTAGTAAGACGCGGTACTAATAATAATAATATTAATAAAATATTATCTAAAAAGAACTTTTCTTGCGGTATTCTCGTTCAATTGTATCCTTTTTTCAATGATTTTTATGTACTTTATTTATAAGTAGCACTTTTCCAAACGCTTTTGCGTTTCAATTTTAATTAAATGTCGAACTTTTTCAAGAACTTGTGAAAATAGTACGTTGCCTTCCCGTGTTTCAAATATAATTATAATATAACGTAGCTGTGTGAAGCTGGTGTCATTTTCATCAGAAGTATATATCAACCACATCCTGCTGTTCAATGTCAATGTCAACATCCTTTACAGAGAAAAACATGCACGCAATCATATTTCAAATAAAATTATGAATATAATTATTAGCTTGTTTTAAAACTTTATTATAATGAGAGAGTTTTGATAGCTGTAAGATAACCATAGTGAACTATAATCAATTTTGGCGGCTTTGCGTGTTTGCGTCAAGTCCCGTTCATACGGAATACTCACAGTACTTACTTTATGTTATTAGGAACTCAAACATTCATTACTGCACTGATATGAGTAGGCCACCTATACTTATCTTGAGATAGTTCTATCCAGTCCAACTCATTGCACCCTATCACAATCTTGAGATAGTTCTATCCAGTCCACCTCATTACACGCTATTCTTATCTTGAGATAGTTTTATCCAGTCCACTTCATTACACCCTATCACACTCTTGAGATAGTTCTATCCAGTCCACTTCATTACACGCTATTCTTATCTTGAGCTAGCTCTATCCAGTCCACCTCATTACACGATATTCCTATCTTGAGCTAGCTCTATCCAGTTCACCTAATCAAACGATATTCCTATCTTGAGTTAGCCTCCCACATTACACCCATCTCTATATTGAGCTACTTCTATCCAGTCTCCTTTATTACACCCTATTTCTATCTCGATCTAGTTCTATCCAGTCCACCTTATTACACCCTATACATATGTTAAGCTAGTTCTATCCAGTCTTACTCATTACACATATTCCTATCTTGAGCTAGTTTTATCCAGTCCACCTCATTACACCCTATCCTTATCTTGAGCTAATTCTCTTCAGTTCATCTCATTACACTTTATCCCAAACTTGAGCTAGTTCTATCCAGTCCACCTCATTGCACCCTAGCTAGCCCTATCTTGAGATAGTTATATCAAGTCCACCTCATTGTGACCTATCTCTTTCAGGCCCATTCTAACGTTATCCTCCCATAGGTCTCTTCCCTTTGGGTTTGCTAGTCAGCACACTGAATAAGGTTTTAGATTTTTACATCTGTGCTGCATGTCCTGCCCACTTTAATCTACAAGACTTTGATTATTTTAACAATGTCTTGTGATATGTACAGGGCATGTTACTCATCATTATATAACCTCTTCAACTATCCGGTATCCTCGTCTTTTTTTTTGGACCAAATATCTTTCTTAGCACCTTCTTTTCTGTTTCCATAAATAATTCAATAGTGAATTCAGTATAAGACAATGATAACCGTTTGAACGACCAACCATCATGGTGACTATTTGCAAAACAAGTAACTATTACGGAAACTTGTGCGTTATTTGTTACTAGCACAGGTTCTAGTTTTCAGCTACTGTATGTACAAATTCATATGCAGAAAGCTACAAGTCATACTGAACTGAACAACTATTTCACGTTTCCTTGAAATGAAAGAACCTTGTTTTGAAAAATAAAAAAGAACCTTTTGGAAATGATTTTAAACAATTTATTATTTAAATCTTAATTTATTAATACAAAAACAATCTTTTGAAAATAATTATATTATTTGTTGATAATTAACTAGATAAATATTCTATATATTTTGTTGATAATCAACTATTCTAGACACAAGAGTAAACACAACTTATTTTTTAATGCGTTGATTATGGTAGTATACTTCACTGGCTATAAACTACATTATATGATTTATAAAATATATCTACACTTTAAATTTTAATATGTTTTGAGAATTGTTCAAGGCAATTAACGATTTAACAATAAGTAATAATTAGATATGGAAACATTTAAATTAGTAAATAAATCCATTGAATAGCATAGCAGTGTTAGAAGAAAATAACATTTTACTATTGATAGATACGTAGTTTGGATAGAAATATAGATAGATAGATGTAAGTGAACATTATGTTTTACTCGCACAGGTCCAGGGCCATAGCGTCAGACGCATGCCGGGATCACAATCAACTTAATGTTCACTTAAGGTTAAATTAACGTAACTTAAGGTTAACATAACTTAACTTAGTATAAATGTTCTTCTCCTGTTTTTAAATGGAAGCTATCACGATAGAGATAACTTAACGTTCACTTGCAGTTAACTTAACTCAATAGACGTCTTTGGGAGGACTTTCACGTTAACTGAACGTAGCATGAAGGGTATCACGTGATCTATCCAGCCAATCATTATACGAGTGACGTCTACAGGGCTATTTAGTAATTCATTTGTTGGTTTTATGACCAAGGTCTACTCTCTAGCGTCAGATCTAGTAATAGGACATTGAAACAAAGTAATTAAACTAAAATAGGAAAGCTAGAGTTATCAAAAAAAGTTATGATAACTATTTATTCTATAAAAAAAAAAACAGTTAACATTCATAGAACACCACCTTACAAATGGCACAACTAACAGATAAAAATACATATACTCAAGAATACAGATGTTTGGCGTTAAGTTACGTGAATCGTGATAACACATTTATTTTCTTAAGTTAAGTGAACCTTAAGTGAACAATACGTTAAGTTAAAGTCAAGTTGATCGTGATCTCGGCATAAAGTACCCCCAAACATTTTACTGGACAGTTAACAAAAATAAATAGCAAAGTTTAGTATGCTTTTATAAGTTTTAAAAAACCACCCAGAATGACGAAACTGTAAAAAAAAAACAAGGAGAAAATATTTTTCTCTTTCACTTCCCTTATTGAGACAAAACATTATTATTTACTTTTTTCTAGTTGTCAGCAATAGCTTTAGTTAGATTTCTGTCCCTCTTCTTCTACTGAAGGGGACTCCTACCAGGGACACCAACTTTTCGCGAACTGTTTGAAAACGCTAAAACTGGTTTCAAGTTTAAAGATATTATTATTATGTATTTTCGAGTTCACAAAATAAATAGATAAAGGTAATTTATCCAAGAAATCAAAGTTTTTTCATGAAATATTATTATTATTCGTATTTTAAGACGAAATTCATTTTTCTAGGCAAAATTCAGTTTGTTCGTTAACACGCAAATAACATTAGTGGCCATGTTGATTTCGATTGCCGTAAAAATGCAGTAGGGTTCAAGGTCAAATCTACGCAGCCTTTACCATCGATGTCAACAAATATCAAAGACTAGTCTATATATAAACAGTGGACTCGCAAAGATTGATTGTAATTTTATTCTCTTTTATGTAGACTTAAATAATATACCTAAAAACCCCATGCATTTATTGTATTTCGTTTCAAAGCAAATGATAAAATATTTATAATGTATTTATTTTGATAAATTAAAAGTATTCATGGACTATTTTATTGACTGGATTATTGAATTCCCTTATTCCCTTTCAGACAATTCTTTTTTGTGATTTTATTATATCTATGTTTGTTATTGTGCGTGAGAATATTTTATCGGTCTTCATTTATGGTGTGATTTTAAATTATATTCGTAAACAATATAATGTGTGCAAAAATATTTTTCCGTTATTATTCCAGGTGTTATAGAACCATTTTTACGACAAAACTAACCCGCCTCGGTGGCGTAGTAAGATAACGCGCTAGTCGTGTTGAGCTCGACTGCTGAAGACCGGGAAATCATGGTTCGAACCTTGATCCGGTGAACTGGAGGGGCTTTTTCCTAAATGGTTTTCCAATCTCTCTTCACGCAAATGCGGGTTTACTTCTTTTAATTCAACTTTCCCAATTCCTAATCCATTAGCGTAATTAGTACTCAAAGCATATGACCCGAACGCGTAGTAAGATGCGGTACTAAATAATAATGATAATACGACAAATTTTTGTTTATTTGAGTTTTTTTATGAAAAAATTAAATTTTGTTTTATGACGAAATTTTTCATATTTATTTACCATAATATAGGATCTCTAGGTATCGCTAACAAAATCAATAAGAAGTCTCAAAGAGTTGCTTTCAAGTGTTTGTGACAGGTGTGAGAGAGTGATTGGACAGTTCTATTATTATTATTATTATTATTATTATTATTATTATTATTATTATTATTATTATTATTAGCACCGCGTCTTAATACCCGTTCGGGTTACACGCACTTACGCTAATGTGTAATGGTAGGGCGATTGTGAGATGAAATGAAGGACCTACAGTTTAACGTGGAATCCGAACCACGGTGGAGGCCTGGCATTCCCCACATTCGCAAGATGTCTTGTCAGAGGTGAAGGAAGGGTTTGGTAATCAGATAAATCTATGCCGGGACCGAGGATTGAACCCCGGCCGCCAGCACAGAAGTCTGACACCTTACCCCTAGACCGCCAGGTCACCTGGACAGTTGTAGACCATGAAGGTAGACATGAGAAAAAAAAGTATCGATACATTACTAATATCATTATTTTCCTTTCGATACTAGTTTTTTTTTTACGGATGGGTATTGAAAGAAACCATTTTTTTGTCATTTTTACTCATGCTTGGATTAAATATTTACTGTGGTTAAAGAAGGGCACAAAATATATTACTAATCCTATTTATCTATTAAATAACTTTCCATCAGCTACGTTTTCACAAACATTTTGAAGCTGGCATGATAAAACCTTTTAGTGTATCTATTATACAATCATATCTATCATACCTTCCAAGTTCCAAATATTACATAAACGCGATAGATCTAAGTATACTATAATATGGTTAAATCGTTATAATTTTCAATGTTAAAATAAATATGAAAATACAATTATTATTATTACTATGCAAATATTGAAATTTTTACTTAGTAAAAAAAAATATATTTCCATATTAAAATTTCGATACCGATACTTACTGTGATCGATACTTTTCTTTCAATACTAGTACGGTATCGATACTTATCTTTCGATACGTTTATCATTATTATTATTATTATTATTAGCACCGCGTCTTACTACCCGTTCGGTTTATACGCACTTACGCTAATGTGTAATGGTAGGGTGATTGTGAGATGAAATGAAGGACCTACAGTTTAACGTGGAATCCGAACCACGGTGGAGGCCTGGCATTCCNGACCTGGCATTCCTCACATTCACAAGATGTCTTGTCAGAGGTGAAGGAAAGTTTTGGTAATCAGATAAATCTTTGCCGGGACCGAGGATTGAATCCCGGACGCCAGCACAGAAGTCTGACACCTTACCCCTAGACCACCAGGTCACCTTTCCTATACGTTAAATGAGTAGAGTATCGATACTTTTTTTTTTCGATACTACATCCCTACATGGTGGTTGGGGGTCGTTAAAATTGATAGGAAGGGTAATCAAACATAAAATAACTTTCCCTTATACCCGAGCTAAAACATCTACCTATTTAAAATATAAATTCGTGAGAAAATCCGCTAACCAAAGTCAAATATATAAATGATTTTTTCAAATCAAATATAAATAACTTTTTTTTACGTACGAAGATTTACAATAATAACTACAATGTACAAACACACAATATATTACAAGTGAGTTAAACAATAAAACTAATTTTTTTAAATGCTAGTACCTGTATAATAGATTTTGAATCATAGGAGGTTTTTCCGTTTGTACTTTTAGTTTTGACTTTGAAGACAAGTGAGTTGTGTTGGCCTACTGTGCACATTAAAAATTATTTTTAAATAATTTAATCAAAATCTAGTTATATAGCTATTTATTATTTATTTAGCACCGCTTCTTACTACCCGTTCGGGCTATACGCAAATCTCGGTCGGGTGAACTGGGGGTGTTTTTTCCTAAATGGATTTACGCTCTATCCACGCAAATGTGGGTTCACTTCCTCTAAATCCAACCTTCCCAATTTCAAACCCATTAACGTAATTAGCACTTAAGCGTATAACCCGAACGGGTAGTAAGACGTGGTGCTAAATATATAATATAGTATATATTCCTTTGTGTAAATATGCAGATTGCCCAAACGGTTGGAACGTCGATTTTTAACCCTTTTCAATTCTCGAGACACTTAACAAAGTGCTAAAATAATCAAGGCACACCATCAGTTTTTTTAAGGAGAGATTTTAATCATTAAGAAACTAGTCTTATGATAGTGTTGAAAAGTCAATAGCTAAAACTTCAATAATTGCTTCATTTCAATAATAATGTTGATCAATGATTATAAAAGATTTATTTTAACTCCACAAATATGTTCTAGCTTATTTTTTTGATCTTCCTTCAAACTTCTACGGCACACCTCCTGGCCCTTCGCGGCACACCGGTTGAAATACGCTGTGCTAGTAAGACCCAATGCAAGATGTTTTATTCAAGATTACTCTTATCACCGAGCTAATAAGGTATCACACTCATGGGGTAGTGATTGTGAAGGTAGCATAGAGGAAATGTTCCCGCCTTGGTGAGATGAGGGGGTGAGAAAATAATAATGATAAATCACCCACCGGTGCACCCAGCCAAGATTATTATTATTATTATCACCACGTCTTACTACCCGTTCGGGTTATACGCACTTACGCTAATGTGTAATGGTAGGGTGATTGTGAGATGAAATGAAGGACCTACAGTTTAACGTGGAATCCGAACCACGGTGGAGACCTGGCATTCCCCACATTCACAAGATGTCTCGTCAGAGGTGAAGGAAGGGTTTGGTAATCAGATAAATATGTGCCGGGACCGAGGATTGAACCCCGGCCGCCAGCACAGAAGTCCGACACCTTACCCCTAGACCACCAGGTCAAGCCAAGATTAGAAACTCGACTACTCCCCACCGACGATCCTGTCTGTTTGCGAGCTTTATGCATTAAACCACGTGACCACATGCATAAGTCATCTGTGTTATTGATTCAAGAAGCCAGTTTGACTAAATTACCTTCAATAATACTACTTCCCCTAAATTAGCCTGACTAAATCAAAACCCAACCAGAACGAATAGTCCTATTTTGATTAGAAGTCCACGAAACTTAGAGATACGTCATCTCTTAGCAGTATTTGAACGATATTATCAAATATGGAAAAAAGGTTATATAAAATAGATAATTCAGTTTAGTTGATAAATGTGCTGGCTTAGGTTAAGCTAGTGTGCAGATTACATTATTGTATTAAACGTTTAATTAGATGAGCCGGTTGATAATATAAACACATGACTTAAGTACTATCTTAATTGTTCCCTGGCCGTCATTTCAACACCTGGAAAGGTGAAGCCCCAATTTCAACAATGATACATTTTTCGGCTACGTTTAGAATCGAACCCAAGGACCCCCAACTCTTTATGCAGACACACTACCGATTAAGCAAAAGTTTCGTGAACTCTAAAATGTTAAGATCCACAAATAAAAAACCCATCACTTTTTAAGACTAGTTAAGGTTGCGTGGGATTTTCGGCTAGACCTTTTTGCTCGCTGTGTTAAGGTAGGAAGGATTCCCTCGGCATCCGAAAGTCACACTGGCCGAAAGTCACACTGTCCACAAGTCACAATGCCCGGAAGTCACACTATCTGAAAATCCCATCGTCCAAAAAAGTCCCACTGCCCGAAATTCACACGGTCCAAAAGTCACTTTGGCCACAAGTCACACTGTCCGAAAGTCACACTGACAGCAAGTCACAATACCCTAAAGTCCCACTGTCCAAAAGTCCCACTGCCCGAAATTCACACGGTCCAAAAGTCACTTTGGCCACAAGTCACATTGTCCGAAAGTCACACTGACAGCAAGTCACAATACCCTAAAGTCCCACTGTCCAAAAGTCACACTGTCCGAAATTCACACGGTCCAAAAGTCACTTTGGCCACAAGTCACACTGTCCAAAAGTCACACTGACAGCAAGTCACAATACCCTAAAGTCCCACTGTCCAAAAGTCCCACTGCCCGAAATTCACACGGTCCAAAAGTCACTTTGGCCACAAGTCACACTGTCCGAAAGTCACACTGACAGCAAGTCACAATACCCTAAAGTCCCACTGTCCAAAAGTCACACTGTCCGAAAGTCACACTGACAGCAAGTCACACTGTCCGAAAGTCACACTACCCGAAAGTCACAATGTCCGCAAGTTTCACGCCACCTTTATGATCACTTGTGTTATTGTATAATTTAAGGTGGGATAGAAGGGGACGTGAGAAAAAGCATGTTTTTGCAGTTTTTGTGGCAAAATATTTTTTTGACTAAATTAATAATATATAGCTCCTGTAAAATATATAGTTTATTTTTTTTCACATGGTGATATCAACAGTTTTTGAATATCTGACATGAACATAGCGGCATTTATAAGACGACAAACTTTTTAAATGAAGGGAAATGTTGTCATTAAATTCCAGGACACCCATGACAGATAGTCAAGAACTGGTGATATCACCAGGTGAATAAAATTAAACTTTATGTTTGTACTGGATCAACATCTTATTTATCTAAGCAAAAAAACTTTCCGCTATAAAAACTACAAAATACTATCTTCAGTCTGGTGCATTTTCTAAACGTTCTTCCTCCTTAATTAAAGACTAAGGCCTACTTGTTTGAACATGTTTCTCTGTTTTTTTACTTAGCACCACGTCTTACTACCTGTTCAGGTTGTACGCATAAATATTAATTGCGCTAATAAGTCAAGGATGAGGAAGGTTGAAATTAGAGCAAATGTACCCGTGTTTGCGTGGAAGGAAAGTAGAAAACTATTTTGGAAAAAAAACTCTGCACACTTGACCGAGATTTGAACTCGACTCTCCCTGTCATCAACAGTCTAGTCCAACACTAGAATGACGCCTTATACCATGCGGCCACCGAAGCAGGTTCCCCTGAATTAAATAGGAAAGCATTGTCCATCGGCCGTGTGTATGGGACATTACAGTAGCCCCGTGGCTTCTTTGGTGCTGACTGACAGCTCACAGCTGACTTCTGACAGTCAACATTTAGGTGTATGCTTAAATATTGACGGTCAGAAGTGACAGATGCTAAACACATGTTTTTACCGATCATATGATTTGGCGTAGGGATACATAATTTGGTTTGGTAACTTTTTAAAGCCGTCAGTCAGCACCAAAGAAGTCATGGGGCTACTGTACATGCGCGGAAAGGTTCTTGCTCCTACCTGGTAAAACCCATGCAACAAAAACATGGCCAACTCACCTGGCCAATCAAATTGTTTGTGTGTCTGTTGTTTGTCCACCATGGTAATCCTCAAGTCTGCATCTCCACCGCCTTAAGCTCGGATCAGAGTTGCGCATGCCTCAGTCTTGATACATTTCGAACAATTATTGCGAGTCAGATGAAAGTAATGTCACTAGACCATACGTGGCGCGACCTACCTCACTGAAAACCTGTGAGCGTCTGGTCTGGTGGTGGCTGCGACAAACGCTCACAGCTCTGTTGAATGAAGGTATAATAACACACTTGACAGCTGGCTGTCTCGGTGTCGAGATTGGAGGGAGGAGCGGTCAACTTCCCCTCCTCTTCTTTGTTTGAAGTAGCCCCTCACAAGCTTGTATCGTGAATTCCTGGAGAAGTTGTAAACAAAATACTGGTTCACCAAAATTATACTCCAATCTCCATACCAATAAGCTTTTAAAACAATATTCTTCATCGCAAGCATTGATTTTATATTTAGCACCGCGTCTTACTACCCGTTTGGGTTATACGCTTTAAGTACTAATTACTCTAATGGATTAGGAATTGGGGAGGTTTAATTAGAGGAAGTGAACCCGCATTTGTGTGGAGGGAGAGTGGAAAACCATTTAGGAAACCCTGCCCCCCAGTTCACCCGACCGAGATTCGAACCTCGATCTCCCCGTCCTCAGCGGTCGAGCTCAACACGACAAGCGCGTTAGCCAACTACGCCACTGAGGCGGGTGCAAACATTGATTGAAAACTACTAAAGTCAACACGTCTGGCAAAAACAGTTTTTATTTGTTTCATAAAACTATATTTTTATAGTTAATCAAAAGAGTTATTAAACGGTTCTGATAACTTCCTTAAAGATTAGAGTATATTTGCTCTTTTTTTTAATCACTAAACGTGTCTGTCTATTGAGTTAAGGGTCCCAGTTTAGATTCTTGGTATGGCCGAAAAAATTCTGAATGGTGAAATGTGTGTTTCCCCTTTCACAGTGATGAGTTAACAGCTCGGGGCTGGATGTTGTGTCTGTTCTAAATTTAAGTTAGTTTATTATATATGGTGTGTTGATTTAACACGTCGGTTCAGAAAGTGCGCGTTAAATATCTCAAATAATATAGTGCATTAAAATAATGATAACGTTTATAAATGTTTTATTTTGACGTAAATAAAGAGTCATATCAAGTGTGAGTTTCAAAATAAAAGGTGACCTGGCGGTCTTGGGGTAAGGTGTCAGACTCCTGTGCTGGGGTCCGGGGTTCAATCCTCGGTCTCGTCACAGATTTATCTGATTACCAAACTCTTCCTTCACCTCTGACAAGACGTGTATTAATCACAACTTGGGAATGTGGGGAATGCCAGGCCTCCACCGTGGTTTGGATTCCACGTTAAGCTGTAGGTCCTCCATTTCATCTCACAATCACCCTACCATTACACATTATTGTAAGTGCGTACAACCCGAACGGGTAGTAAGACGTGGTGCTAATAATAATAAT
>CABFVX010006448.1:0-11429 GCA_902151425.1 Timema shepardi
TGCAAGGATATATTTATGTGTGTGTCTAAGATACATGTTTTTGTGTAGGAGCAATTGGTATACACCTTTACAGTTTTATTATTAATGCATTTAATAATAAAAATTCCGTCACTAAAGACAATGCAGGGAATTTGTCAGTTACTTAAAAACTTAATTATAGTTAGTAAAAATAATAGCTACTAGTATCACTAGTAAAAATAGTGACTACTTACATCGAAAGAAAACCTTACTATAACCAATATAACCAATATAGTAAGGTTTGATTTCGAGACAAGCAGTTATTATTTTTATTAGTGGAAATAATTGTGTAGTACACTGGTGACATGACTTGTTCTTATCACAAAACCTCCAGAATAATGCATTTAATGGTGTAACACTTTAATATATTTAAGTATTTTTAAATGTCAATAAATTTCAACGAATAAATTTTAAACAAAAATAAATTAGAGTTAATTAGAATATCATTTTTAGTTGCTATCTATAAATTAAAATTATAAATTATAGAGAGTAATCTTGAGGGATGAGTTTTCAATACTATAAATATCACATTAAATATTTAATGTTAACGGTTTTTCTTCTTCCAACGCAACGTTATTTATGGCAGTGTTCTTCATGCGTGCAAACAATTGAAGACTTGGAAGAAGTACCCTTTAGCTTCAAATCCTTTTGTTTCCAGGATCATTATTAGAGGCTCCTCTTTGTTCACTCACCTAGTCTGACTTTGAAAGGAGGATGAACACACAGTTTTGTTTGCTTCTAAGTCTCTCAATTGCATCCTCAACCCATCATAAAAACTCTTCTTAATGTTTCAGAAAAGTTTCGTCTAATATTTGAAAAGAACTCCAGTTTAAAATATGGCATGGACTTGATCTGATATGAATCAAGTTGAGCTTTCGTTTCTTTGTGTGAAATAAGTCATACAATCCCAGGCCAAATGCAATCTCTTCATATACACACACACATACACACAAACACACACAGAGTGCATCTGAGTACAATTTTGTGGGGCTAAAATTATGTCAATTTTGTTGTAACAAACAATATCTAAAATTTTATTAATTTTTTTTGACGATCACAACTCACATATAACATGTTGCACGAAAGTAAAAAAGTTACTTAAATATATAATGTATACATTTCATCAAAATAAACTCTTTGGAAAGCTATTTTTAATATATTAAGTAATTCAGATATAAAAACACTACCATTAGTTTTAAAATATAAATTAAAAGAATATGAATATTAATTTGAGTCTGGGACCTTTAGCTTAGTGACCTGCGCATGCGTACATTTGTCACCGTATTATTGGTATAATAAACCAACTACCGAGTAGAAGGTGGCTTCGTTATCTGATAGCTCGTGATCTTAATAGATAGCTCATATCTTATGATTTCTAAACGGTAATCACAGACTCTGCATTAAAATATGAGAGTATAATGGCCCTGGGCATCTGTCTCAGTGTTTAAAGCATTGACGTACTAATCCAGAGGTACAGGGTTCAATTCGCGTGTTCAGGCGTCATTTTTCAGTTTAGAGAATATTATATATAGATGAGGCAATAACCGTAATCAGCAAATTTAATAGCTTGGCTATTTAATCTATCATTTAATATCATAATTAATAATCATACCGATAGAAGCTCTTTAAAAGTATCCGGCCATGTAAAAACATCTTATTATCACAAATAACGGGATGCAAAGAACAAGTTGGAGTTCAAATAGAAATAATACGATTTATCACTTAAGTCTATTAAAAATATACAACATTTTCTAATTTCTTTTAGAGTAAAAAAATCCACCTAAAATATTATAATTATTATTCAATTATGCCCATATTTAATATCATTCTATAAATTAATACACCGGCTTGTACTTGAACCAAATCTAAAGAACCTCTATCAGTGAAGTCATGTTAAACCATTTAGCACTGCTTTATTTAACAAAATCATTCTAAAATATTGATTTTTTTTCACATTATTTATAATGAATTACTAAACCCTCACCGGAAGCAGCGTGAGTAAACACTTTTTAATGTTAATATTAATATGTTCAAGTCGAGCAAAAGATCGCCTACTAAGGTGGCCCCCATTTGCTAAACTTTCTTGAACGTACACGGAAACAATAATAAAAATATATTATTTTTAATACAAAAAGTGGCGTACCGGGCGTGTATGCACGATGTTAATATGACATTATCTTGGGAAGCCCGAGCCATAAATCCTGCTCTCTCCTGGGACGGGAACATATTTCTAAGCGTGAACTTGCCCTTCCCGCTCCCCGCGCCCCCTCAGGAAGGGAGGCTCCAGGTGAAATATTGCATGGGGAGGAATGTAGGAAACGTAATACTGTCATGACATAAAGATCACGCAGTGAGGGATGCATGGAGGAACTTCCAACTGGAGAGGTAGATCCCGGACTACATCTAATTGTTAAGTCACAAAGAATGATAACCCGGCTACTACAACCATAGCATTGAGTACAATTTGATGTACACATAACTATCAGGATATTGCATTGTTTAGATTAAAAAATGACACCTTAACATGGGAATCGAACCAGGGACTTTTAGGCTTAATAAACCAATGCTCTAACCACTGAGCTATCAGAATTGTCCCATTCCCAGGGTCATACTTCACTCATATTTTAAGTCAGAGTCTGTGATGGACGTGTGAAAATCGTGAGATACCAATGTTTGATCAATTAAGGTCATGATGTATCAGATAATGTGGCCATCTTAAACTCCGGAGGGCTTCATGCTGACAAATGTGCAATTACAACTGTACGAATTATCATATCAAGAAAGATTAAATATTAAAGATATTATATTTTATAATTACGTTTATAGCTTCATCATCGGGGTCGTTCCCGTGTCCAGTTGCAATTTTTAAATTTTAATAATATTATATTTAGATATGACTATAACAGTAATTATAAAATATAATAACTTTACTATTTAGTCCATTATTAGGATATTATCAGATCACGAAAGTTAAAGTCTGACTTACTCATATTCATGTTAGGCTTACAAGATTGATTCATGTCCGGGTACATTTGTTGTTGTTTAAGTTGTAAGGCTAACAGTAACACGTTTCAGTGTATTTATTACACCATATTCGTGAATTTTCTCAGTTCATGAATCGGGTACATTTTTACCCATTCTGTAAACTGTTCTCTTTTCCTAACCATTTCATGAACTGGGCGGCAATAATCGTTACCCAGTTCACGAACTGGACGAGTTTTTGCCCGGTCCATGAAATGGACAAGCGATAAACAGTTTCATTCTATGAGTTAACTTAACTTTTAATCGTTTTAGAATGGAAGGTTATATAAGGTCGGGTTATTTAAAAATAATAGCTTGAAACAAATTTAAGTTAGGCTTGTGGTATCTGGTATAATAAGTTCCAGTTCATGAAATGGGCAAGAGTAAATGCAATCTTTGCCCAGTTCGTAGAAATGGACAATAGAAGAAGCCGTTTTAATAAAATGGGCTGAAATTTGCCCATTTGGTAAAATGCTCAGTTTTTCTATTGGGATGTTACATATAAAAGGTTTGGTGAAATTAAATATGAGCAAGATTCGTATTTTTACAGTTCTTTTGTTACTAATAGCTTTTTCGGATCAATTTAAATATTGCTTGATAGCAAGATTAATATTTCTTTTATACAGACAGTAATCGCAATAGTTCTTGTTTATCTATCACAAGCATCGCGTAGTACAAATCTACATTTGGGTATCTATACAAAGAGTTGTATTAGAAGATCCATAGTTCTTATGGGCACCTGTTGATAATAATTTGTTTATAGCATTATATTTCTAGCACCAAGTATTACTACCCGTTCGGTTAGTACGCTTAGTGTTCTAACTACGCTGTTTGTTTTGGGGAGTAGTAAGGTTATATTTACAGCAAGTGTATCCACATTTGCATGGAGAAGGAGTAGTGGAAAAACATTTTGGAGAAATCCCCTCAATACACTCGACTGAGATTCGAACCTTAATCTCCCCATCATTGAAACCCTCTTCGCTAAGCTCATGGTCTAACGCGGTACTCTAGTGTTAGGCTGGACTGCCAAAGACGGGGAGATCAGGGTGTGATCCTGGTCGGGTAAATTAAGGTTGATTTTGCCTTAAAAAATGTCACTTTACCTCTGTGAAAATGCGGGTGTACTTTCTATAAATTAAAAACATTTCTAATCCCTAGCACATTAGTATAATTAGTGAAAAGACGTATAGCCCAAGTGGGTAGTAAGACGCCATGCCAAAGAAAACATATATTGAACATTATACTGTAGCCAAAAATTGTTTTGATATCCAAGCACCTCATTTTTACAGATTTATTCTACCTCATAAGAATATAAAAATACAAGTTCCAGTGCGTATCATCAGACAATATTAGCCCTAATTGTTTTAAAGAAACTTAGTCTTTCATCCCCTTTCTATTAAATCCACAATACACGTCGTTCTAATCAATCAATTTATTATCTTCGTATTGCCACGAATGTTAGCATGTGACAAAGATGCTCGCAGTTATAGTTCTGGTGGGACTGTCGAGGCCATGGTTTTGATCATGGAAGAAGCGGACTGACGACGGACTTTATGGACAGTGCCTGAACCAAATAATTTTACCTTGAGATATTCCACTATTGCTCTATCTTGAAAGCTAGACCATAGTGGAACCAACCAACGGATAACTCATATATGGCACGAAAGTAGATAGTTGACAGCTAGCATAAGGTTCTTTAGTGCAAACATTGAATGAAAGTGACTAGTATCAACCTAATCGGAAGTATTATTTGCTTATTAATACTATATTATCAATAAAAAGAGTTATGACTATACTCCGAGTATCAACATACATAGAGGTGAATTATTGTTAATTATAATAAATAGATATATTAACCTGTGTCTGCTTGTTTTATTAAAGCAATAATACAAGGAATACAGTGACCACGTGCCGATTACTATATCATGTAACTAATATCAGACACCCGGAATAAATGTAATTATAAATAAAATTGAGACACAACAAACTTAGAAATCCGACTACCCATCTGGAGGAATAAACCACTGACGTCATACGAATACAGAGCGATCTGGTGTTAAGTGCCGTGTACTTCAGCTAACACATCGTGACGCACAAGGCACAACTGACTACACTATGACCCCATCTTATAAACTGCACTATAATGGATCCAAGCAGGGTGGGACTATGTGTTCCCTTTAAGAGTAAATGGGGGTTACATGAACGAATGCAACACAAAAGAAAGCATTGTGAACCTTTGGAGAAGTCATTTCCCTGACACACGAGGACAAAGCTTCTCCACAAATATCCTTCTCGCTAACCTCGTCAGGACAAATGGAATTGTGTGGGCACACAATGTCTGGAGTTTGATGATGTCGTACAACTCCGTCTATTATTAACAATACCCTGGCTACTCGCGCTGGACAAGAAAGTCGAAAATACTCTCAATGAGACATTGGGACTTAAGATGGGTCAGATACATTATAATCAAGAGGGAGGGAGGGAAGGGAATGTAAACCAAGCTAGCTCATTGTGTTTATTTCCTAACCTAGTGGCTTTGTTTGGTTGCAACAAATAAGGTTTTAACTAAATAAATGTAGGTAGCATTCTTTATAAAGGTTAGGCGTGCCTGCTGGTAATACAAAGACAAATGAATGGGTGCTGAAGAGGTACAGTTTGAAAGGGAATACAATAAGTCAATGTGAAAGAAGTGCCTTACGTTGGTTTGGGCATTTAGAGATGATGAATTTGGATCGAGTGGAGAAGCAAATATATGAAGGTAGAGTGTGTAGATCAAAAGGAAGGGGTAGACCATATAAGACGTGGCTAAATCTTGGAGATGAATGTTAGAAAAAGAGAAACATTAAGACTTTTAAGAATAAAAGAGCATGTATGACTGCGTATACGGGTGTTGTTGAAGCGAAGGTAGAATGCAAGGATATGGAAGTGTAGAGAAAGTGGGTGAGGATGGAATAAGTACTGAGCTGTTTTTTGAGCTATGTGCATAGTTTGTTGCCTACCCCGCAATGGAACGCTGTGTATGTATGTAAGACAAATGTGATGAAAGATTGTGTCAAAGTAAATATTCATGGCCGTCACTTCTATTAAACTGATGGACTGATTTCATTCGAATTGTGTAAACACACATGAGCTAGGAACAAAATATATAGATCATATACATTTTAATACTATTACGAACTTAATGGATGAAGGCTCCCAAAACTATAATTAGATTGAAACTACCCTCATTGGTGGTCATATGTACAAAGGCGTTTGTCTCGTGTTATCTGTTTTACCTGTGACGAGTAGGTTGAGGTAATATCTCAGCCGGGTGAATTCAGATTAATATATATATATATATATATATATATAAAAACCAAGAACAATTCACAGTTGAAATCATAAACACAAAGNATATATATATATAATTTCTCCATATAAATATACACGAATAAAAGTACAATTATTTTACCTTTCTAATCCTTCCATCATTATAAGGAATATTCGTAAAGGGGAAAGTATAGCGCAAGTATCTAAAATTGCAGCTATGTTCACTTTATTTTGCCGTTCTTAAGGTACCAAAACAGAGTTAAATTTAAGCACGTTAGTGTAGAATATAATTTTTATTTATTTATTTAAGGTATTTAACTTGCACTTCCTGAACCAACGGATTATATCAGCACACGAGAATTTCTATGATCGAGAGAGAAAGAGCCTACCAATTTTGACGTAAGGCTAGTTTCACATATTTTCCAATTGACCTGGGACTGGCGGCTTTAATTCCCCTTCGAAGGAAGTTGTGCTAAGGATTTTTACCGTTCAATAAAAATTCATTGACCTCGGTTGGATTTGAACCCACGAACATGGAATCCTAAGGTGAGCAATTTTCCCCAAGATTACCGAGGTCGTCTCCAATATGATATTAAATGCATATCCTGCTATTACGATATGTTAGAATCCAAATACTTGTCGTAAAGAGAATATTGTTTTATTTTATTTGTCGATGAACGTAAGAGACTACAGTCGTCATATACGTGTGAATCTGACCTAAATAAAACATTTATAGTATGTTTTATTGACAACAATAAAATAAGATAGTAAGATATAAACATTTTATAATTCACTAAAGGACAGCGCTTATCACAGAGGAGCAGTCATTGTCGTGTCTGTAACCAAAGTATGCAAGAAGCAGCATCACGAAGATAAACAGTCGTATCAGCTTGAAGGCTGTAGGATGCTCCAGGTGCAGTCACAATTTATAACTGTCGTATCAGTGAGGCCTCAATACTCTGGGTACAGTCACAGTTTATAACTAACGCATTGTGTTTTAACCATGATTTTATTTGGTGTATTTATTCTTTTCATCTGACCTGAGGATGATGCCATCGTATCATCCAAACATGTATAAATAACGTTGCAGTACTCGCAGAAGTAACCAAGGAACAGAGAACTACTGATAAGAAAGATTTTTTTTTTCAAATTTAATTTTTTTTTTTCAAATTTAATAACTTGTTCTGTCAATTCTCAAAATAGTACCGAAATACGAAATATGCATGATCGCATCATCCTTTATTCTGAGGGGGAAGTAAGGTGGTAAGGCTGGTATGACCTTGGGTGGCGTTGACAAGATGAAGTTAAGGTCACTTTGATTTTTTTAAAGTGAGACTCCCTATATTTTATTAAATATTCCTGTAGATCACGTTGTGTCATTTTAAAAATTGTGGTTTTAAGCTTTTTAGAGTAAAATCTATCACGTGAAGTGAGCATCACAAGTTTCTGAGTCACCGACACCGGGCGCAGCATTCAAATTTGGCCAAATTTGGCTATATGTATGATATATTTGTGTTCGTGAGCAGTACCGTAACTAGAGTTTCGCATACCTGGTGCAAGGTTCTATCTTTGCACCCCTTTTTTTTTGAGGGTGGGAGAGATAATAAAACAAAAACGATATAATTGTTTATAAATAACTTTTGTGTACACAAGAATTATACAAGATCATTAAGTTGTATTAAAAAAATTAATTAAAACATTTATATTAGTTGCACCTTTCTAGTTTTCATCTCAAAGAATTTGTTAATTACATAATTATAATTAATATCTTTAACGATATTATATTAAATCGAAACTATGAACAGATTAAATAATTGTTTGTGTATAATAGTCGATCTTAAATAAGTATTAATTCAGGATGAATTAACTTGTTAAAACTTCTCTCACACGAAGCTGTAAAAACAGATCGAGAGAGAGAGAGAGAGAGAGAGAAAGAGCAGCATTGATAGTCCTATATGACTCAATCCAAATTCATGAACAACCTGTAGATCGTAATCAAGGGGGGGGGTGCAGTTTTAATGTTTTTATTGGTGTAGAGGGCTCACACTTAAAGCTTTGAATTTAATATATCATATTTAGATTTTTGTTATACTAAACTAAATCAGCAAGGATCGTCGATTATAAGGACGCGTTCAACAGTCCTGTGATTCAGTCATTCAGATGTGGGTGAGCTGATCACCTCGATGGTGCACATGGACTGAGCGACGCAATGAACAATCGCTAAATCACACAATGGGGACAGCCTGGGCCCAATCGACACACTTGGTAGACCGACATCTGAACCACACAGAAAAGCACGACGGAGAAATTTAAAATTTGAAAATATAATTATATGTGACAATTATTTTTGTCAGTTCCATTTCAAGGTCCCCTGTTATTGTGCAACTGTCCCGCCTACCTAGTTATGTCGATGCGTGTGTGTTAGTTCAGTGGTGCTCCAAGAGTTACAGTATCTTACACTCTCCCCCGACACATCCTGTTTATCAAAGTTGCAAACAATTTTAATAAGGCTTAAAACATTTAAAGGCACGCACACCGTTCAGAGCTTAGCATGGGTCAAGTGTATAGAATACATTGAAGAGCAATCTTACGACTTGATAACCTAATGCATACCGTTATACGCATTAAATGGGTCTGAAAAATTCCCAAACGATTAAAGTACAGAAATAATAGCTTCTGTATTCTGATCTCCCTTCTACCCGCTTCTGCTGTAGTTATTAAAATAGGTACAAACTGTTTAGTCCTCGTTTTACCACTGGGTGACAGAGTCCATAACCTTCCGAACAGACCACTGGGTGACAGAGTCCATAACCTTCCAAACAGACCACTGGGTGACCGAGTCCATAACCTTCCGAACAGACCACTGGGTGACAGAGTCCATAACCTTCCGAACAGACCACTGGGCCAATTCTGAAAGATATTAATGATTCTACTATATGGTTAGAACGCTTTATCAGTTCTTATCCCTCCTGAATTGTTATATTGACTAGTTGCTTTAAAAAAAGCAGACTGAAAGATGAATTGACAAGAAACAAAACTCCACTAAAAAATTAGTCCCAAAAATATAACGGTAGAGAAACTGATAGATGTGGCCTGTATTTCAGAATAAGATTATTATTATTATTATTATTATTATTATTATTATTATTATTATTACTAGCACCACGTCTTACCACCCGTTCGGGTTATACGCAATTAAGCTAAAGTGTAATGGTAGGGTGATTGTGAGATAAAATGGAGGACTTACAGTTTAACGTGGAATCCGAACCATGGTGGAGGCCTGGCATTCCACACATTCACAAGTTGTGATTAATACACATCTTGTCAGAGGTGAGGAAAGGGTTTGGTAATCAGATAGATCTGTGCCAGGACAGAGGATTGAGCCCCGGACCCCCAGCACAGAAGTCCGACACCTTACCCATAGACCACCAGGTCACCCAGAATAAGATTTATTTGTTGATCGCTCAACGTTTGGCGGTTGGAGTTCTTATAGTAGGTACAATGTGGTGCCAGTTGGTGTGTGGTGGTTTGAGTTCTTGTAGTAGGTACAATGTGGTGCCAGTTGGTGTGTGGTGGTTGGAGTTCTTGTAGTAGGTACAATGTGGTGCCAGTTGGTAGTGTGGTTGTTGTGTTCTTTTAGTAGGACAATGTGGTGCCAGTTGGTGTGTGGTGGTTGTGTTCTTTTAGTAGGCACAATGTGGTGCCAGTTGGTGTGTGGTGGTTGGAGTTCTTGTAGTAGGCATAATGTGGTGCCAGTTGGTGTGTGGTGGTTGTGTTATTTTAGCAGGCACAATGTGGTGCCAGTTGGTGTGTGGTGATTGTGTTCTTTTAGTAGGTACAATGTGGTGCCAGTTGGTGAGTGGTGGTTGTGTTCTTTTAGTAGGCACAATGTGGTGCCAGTTGGTGTGTGGTGGTTGTGTTCTTTTAGTAGGTACAATGTGGTGCCAGTTGGTGTGTGGTGGTTGGAGTTCTTGTAGTAGGCACAATGTGGTGCCAGTTGGTGTGTGGTGATTGTGTTCTTTTAGTAGGCACTATGTGGTGCCAGTTGGTGTGTGGTGGTTGGAGTTCTTGTAATAGGCACAATGTGGTGCCAGTTGGTGTGTGGTGATTGTGTTCTTTTAGTAGGTACAATGTGGTGCCAGTTGGTGTGTGGGGTTTGGAGTTCTTGTAGTAAGTACAATGTGGTGCCAGTTGGTGTATGGTGGTTGTGTTCTTGTAGTAGGTACAATGTGGTGCCAGTTGGTGTGTGGTGGTTGTGTTCTTGTAGTAGGTACAATGTGGTGCCAGTTGGTGTGTGGTGGTTGTGTTATTTGTAGTAGGTACAATGTGGTGCCAGTTGGTGTGTGGTGGTTGTGTTCTTTTAGTAGGTACAATGTGGTTCCAGTTGGTGTGTGGTGGTTGTGTTCTTGTAGTAGGTACAATGTGGTGCCAGTTGGTGTGTGGTGGTTGTGTTCTTTTAGTAAGTACAATGTGGTGCCAGTTGGTGTATGGTGGTTGGAGTTATTGTAGTAGGTACAATGTGGTGCCAGTTAGTGTATGGTGGTTGTGTTCTTTTAGTAGGTACAATGTGGTGCCAGTTGGTGTGTGGTGGTTGTGTTCTTGTAGTAGGTACAATGTGGTGCCAGTTGCTGTGTGGTCGTTGTGTTCTTTTAGTAGGCACAATGTGGTGCCAGTTGGTGTGTGGTGGTTGTGTTCTTTTAGTAGGCACAATATGGTGCTAGTTGCTGTGTGGTGGTTGTATTCTTGCAATAGGTACAATCTGTTGCCAGTTGGTGTGTGTTGGTTGTGTTCTTTTATTAGGCACAATGTGGTGCTAGTTGCTGTGTGGTGGTTGTATTCTTGTAGTAAGTACAATGTGGTGCCAGTTGGTGTATGGTGGTTGTGTTCTTGTAGTAGGTACAATGTGCTGCCAGTTGGTGTGTGATGGTTGTGTTCTTTTATTAGGCACAATGTGGTGCCAGTTGCTGTGTGGTGGTTGTGTTCTTTTAGTAGGCACAATGTGGTGCCAGTTGGTGTGTGGTGGTTGTGTTCTTTTAGTAGGCACAATGTGGTGCCAGTTGCTGTGTGGTGGTTGTGTTCTT
>CABFVX010006448.1:12403-39842 GCA_902151425.1 Timema shepardi
TAGGCACAATGTGGTGCCAGTTGGTGTGTGGTGGTTGTGTTCTTGTAGTAGGTACAATGTGGTGCCAGTTGCTGTGTGGTGGTTGTGTTCTTGCAATAGGTACAATGTGGTGCCAGTTGGTTTATGGTGGTTGTGTTCTTGTAGTAGGTACAATGTGGTGCCAGTTGGGTTGTGGTGGTTGTGTTCTTTTAGTAGGCACAATGTGGTGCCATTTGCTGTGTGGTGGTTGTGTTCTTGCAATAGGTACAATGTGGTGCCAGTTGGTGTATGGTGGTTGTGTTCTTGTAGTAGGCACAATGTGGTGCCAGTTGGTGAGCGGAGGTTGTGTTCTTGTATTAAGTACAATGTGGTGCCAGTTGGTGTGTGGGGGTTGGAGTTCTTGTAGTAGGTACAATGTGGTGCCAGTTGGTGTGTGGGGGTTGGAGTTCTTTTAGTAGGTACAATGTGGTGCCAGTTGGTGTTTGATGGTTGTGTTCTTTTATTAGGCACAATGTGGTGCCAGTTGGTGTGTGGTGGTTGTGTTCTTTTAGTAGGCACAATGTGGTGCCAGTTGGTGAGTGGTGGTTGTGTTCTTGTAGTAAGTACAATGTGGTGCCAGTTGGTGTGTGGGGGTTGGAGTTCTTTTAGTAGGTACAATGTGGTGCCAGTTGGTGTGTGGTGGTTGGAGTTCTTTTAGTAGTTACAATGTGGTACCAATTGCTATGTGAAGGATGTATAATTAATTATTATAATTAAGAATTTTAACATTTTCTCATTAATATTTTTAAGGATCCAAATATATAGTTGTATTCAATTTCTATAAGCAATCCTATCACGCACCCTTTGAAAACACATTTTAACAGAATACCTGTCTACCTACATTTATTAACGAGAGATGCTTGCTGAAGTTAACAATAACTCTAACAAAATAAGTATTTGTCTACGTGCATCTATTAAAGATAGATATTCGCAGACGTTGACAATCACTCTAGAATTATTGGATATGTGCACAGGGGCCAATATTAACGCCATATGATAGTTTAATCAAGTCACCCGAAATGTTTGATGGAGTTTCCAATTTCCTTTCCAAGCAAAACAAGATATGTTGCGTTTGAACTGTGATTTCAATCTGAGAGCGTACGTGCGTACGAGATCTCGGCCATAGGAAAACCAATCCGACAGCTCTTGTGTTAGAACATGATATAGCTGGTAAATGATCACAGGCATGTATATTTAGTTTACTCTTTTATTTCATGTGTATTGAAATTCAAAATTAATTGCAAATAGAAAATTTTAACAGGATCCAAAACCATCATATGCCTAATTTTTGAAAATGTCATGTTTTAGTTTTGCACGAACTAAATTTGGTGCCGACTGATTAACTATATCCTAGCTATTACATAGGCCTATATTTTAGTGTGACTACAATATTGTGAAATATATTTACTTAATGTTTTACATATAATATACATAAACTAGTGTTTAAGTTTCATCACATGCTAAGTTTTCTCTTTTATAATATTTTTAACTGACATGATTACTATAGGATTTCAAGATTTTTCTTTCTTCTACTGTAATTTTACTTTCTGATTCTGCTTCTTAAAAATATAAGCTCCAACCAAACGTAAAACATATTTTTTTTTTTAAAAGCATATATGCACAATAATTTTGAGAAAAAATCTCTTTATCTCTTTATTTAAATAAATTATTATTCTTATTTAGCAACAACTTGTTCAAATTTTACTGATACGGAACTAAATCTATAGGAGTAACAGTTTCCAAAGAATGGCAAGAAGGTACATATTTAACACCCGGTTAATAAGACATATTTTATATATATTACCAAAATTGAATTGTCTATCTTGAGTTGTTAGTGAGACACCGAACTTAAACATAAACCCTATTGTGGGACTCACTCATTCACAGATCATAAAAACCTATAAGGTACTTCCAGCCAACATAATTATAGCCTTAAAATGGGAAAAATACCAAATCTCAACTTTTCAACACGGGAGAGGGGTGTAAGTTGTGGCGGAGGGAACGGACTTTTTTTAATTCTTGAAACGGCAAAGTAGCACATATAAAGGCCTTCGTAAGTAGATTCCACAACCGTTTGTTTCATTTGGAAAGGACACATAATTCAAAAGTTATTATTATGATCGATCATTAATTTATTACAGTAAGTAGGTAACCACTTAAATAAACGTATTATTACAGCTAATCTTCACAAAAAGTGTATATCAGCTAAAAACATGTTCGTAAAATAAGTTCCAAGCTCTACTTGCAATGTCTTCCTGAATAACTTGTCATTCTCTTAATTCTACCTAAGTGTGCAAATATAATTTTAAGTCTTTAGTTAAGTTCTCCTATACACTTTAGCTTAAGAATAAAATTAGATTAATACACTTCGATAGACTTAAGAGAAGTATTTAGTTTAAGTGAATAGGAGAACTTTAGCTAGAGACTTAAAATTAGATGTTCACACTTAGGTAGACTTAATAGACGTGACAAGTTATTTGGAAATACATTGCATGCAGAACTTGGCACGTATTTTTCACAAACATGTTGTTGGTGGTTGTGTTATCCTTAATCTTAGAAATCAATATCAACATTAATTTATTTGATATTTTCTTAAAAAACAAAAACAAAAGCTAAATAATATATTTAGTTCAGTAATCTATGCTGATATCGTAATGAAAAAACTACGCGTATATGGGTTTAAAACCAGAAAATAGAAGGGTCCTACAGACAGGGTAGTTTACGTTAGTTAAGTCTAACCTGCTTGCATGACCGCATGATCTAAGGCATCACTCTTGCAATAAACTAGACTACCAATGACAGAGAGATCAAATATCGAATCCTAAGGAGATCGGGGTTTGATTCCTGGTTGAGGTTATTAAGGGAGGGTTTTCCTAATTGGTCTACCAGTTTCCCTCCACGGAGATTTGGCTACACTTATTCTAAATCTAGCCTTCCTAATCTCTAACAAATTAAAGTAATTAGTATTTAGGCGTATAGCTCGAGCCAGTACTGATAGGTGGTGGTAAAATAAGCTATATCAGGATGTTAAGGAAGAAACAGATGTAGAAGTAGAAAATAAATTAGAATTTGCTCCATGAAGAGGAAGAAGAGATTAGATTTTGTACCACCCACAACAAAAGGCAAGCAGTGATGCCTGATGTGTAGATGTCGAAAGAACCTGCAATTTTAAGATGTTTATATCTATTGTTACACAGTGTTTTATGTTAAAAATTTCATCAATCATTTTTACTATTTAAAATTAATGTTTTATGTATATTTTCCAAATTTGTTTAGTGTTTAATACAATTCTGCGCAATTTTTAAATTTTTAATGTCTCTTTATTACAAACTGATTGAATCCCAAATAACTATGAGATAAGATCATAGTGCAATCAATTAAGGAAATTTGCTAGCTTTAAAGATAAAGTTGTGTACATAATTAAACAAATACCTACCGAATGTGTGGAGTGGAGGGCGCGTAGGGCATAATTTAAGAAACACCATCTTCAGTTCACCATGCAATAATTCATTTACTCAATAAATCTCATTACAGGAAAACAATAATATTGTTACTCAGTCCAGGTTTTCATAAATGCTGGGATATTTGATATAATTCAGTGTATTTCATAAAACACTCATTTACGTATATTTTTTAAGATATTTCATCCTAGGTGTGAATATAAAATACGCTAAAAATGCCAAAGTTTTTGCATTTTTTATAACAAAAAATAAAGTTTGGTCACAACAAATCAAATATCACTTCAATACTAAAATAGATTTTAGTTTTAGACATTTGGTGATATCAATATTTTTTTAATATCTGTCATGAGCATAGCGGCACTAACCAACACACTTTTTAAATGAAAATAAAAAGTTATCAGCAAATTCCAGAACACCCTTGATATATACCTAACAAATACTGTTGATATCTTCATGTGAAGAAAATTAAACTCTGTGTTTCTACAGAAGCAATATTTGATCTATTTTGACCAAAAAAGTTTTTCTAGAGAAAGTGCAAAAAACCTGGGTGTATCTTCCTCGCGTTCCAACATCCCCCACCTAAGTGTTTTTCTTTCCAGACTTTTTAAGTCCAATCACATTAATTTCAGTTGTATTGTATTGAGATTTTCTTCTAATCGACCAGCAAAGAACGAAATGATTTTGAAATATACATTCCACCACCTAGCTAAAAAAGGAAGTAACCAGGGGTAGTAAAAATACACAAAAAAAAACTTGTTCTCTTTGAGTTCAAAGGAACCGTAGACAAGATAACCCCAAGTTCTTTAATTGAGTTTTTCAATTATGTGAGGAAGTCTTGCTTTGAAGTTAAAATGCCCTTGGGGGGATTTAAGTCAATTTTATCTAACTCTGAATATCTTTGTTCATAATTTGATGATAGTCTTGGTAATAATGAGGAGTATATGTACTTCGATTACAACTTTAAAGCTCGAATCCTGGACGGCTATATAATGGTGATATGTGCATATTGTTTTATATCCCGTTTTAAAAATAAATTATGACGATTTTAGTAAAAAATCTCTTTTCTCAATGGTTTACTATAATAATTAGTTGTTTGTTTCACTAATAATAACAATATAATGAAGAGAAAAACTCCATGACGTTAGTCTACAAGCGAACTATGCCGACCGAGCGGCCGCCACCGTTAGCCAACATTTGCGGATATAAGGTATCATGTGGGCAGCATAATGACAATATTACAAAATTATAAAATAACTAGTAGATTGTTGCAGCGATGCTTGAATATTACTGCACTAACATTTCTCTAGATTTTATTGGGAAAACATATATATAAAATATGACCTCACTTGACTTTCTAATTAAATGTTTTCTCTTCATAGGCTATCAAATTACATGGCTATATTTAACTTTAATTGTTTAATTTGAATCAAATCTTATATTTTCCCTCTTCCGTCCACGATGGGAACTTTAAAACGAAACCTCTCCCAGCTCTCTATCTATTAGTTGCACCAAACCACTTACGTAAGAAATATTAAGCTGTTATTATTTTTAACCAAAGAGAAATATTTTATTTACCGATATACAATAATACGCAAATAATGGTTTCCATGGTGATATAAGCAATGAATGATTGTACAGTTTAGCCGCTGCCCACACAAAATGAAGATATGGAAAATTCGCAAGGAAAATTTAGTTTTAGTTTTAGGCTAATATTTTTGCCAGAATCCTGGACCTCTGACCTTTAAAATGACTTCATTGGTTAAAAGCGGTAAAACCTTTTACTCTTAATTTCAACTATCAATAATGGGCTTATTAAATTATATATAAAAATGTGTGTGTGTATATGTGTGAGGGGAGAGAGTAGGAGAGTGTGTGAGAGTGTGAGAGAGAGAATCAGATAAAGAGAGAGAATATGAAAAGATATATAAGGCACACAAAACATTAATTTTAAATATCATATCCTCAAAATTAATCAGTAAAATGAAAACATAGATTAACTTCTGTATTTTTATTCTGTTACTATTTGCTAGAATGAATATCAAAACCTATTATTTGAATGAAATGAACACTAAACCCCAATATTTAAAAAAAATTAACACCAAAACTCATACTTAGAGGGTTTAACTGGTTATTTTAAACATTATTCAAGATAATTTTGTCGTTTTTGGGCTTGCAATATATACCAAAACATATTTAAGCATCATTTAATCATGCGCGAAGCAAAATGTAATCAATATTTTCAGGAACTTAACAACTCAACCTTTTAACTTTCAAATTATGCTCAATATTATGAAGATTTAAATAAGAATTAACAATAACAACATTCCAATAAAAAATAAACGTTTCCCCAGTTTAGGAATTTCAATTTAGATGTATTACTACCACTATACAAAGAGAAATATTCATCTAAAGGGAAAATTGTGATTTGTGTGAACAAACAAATAAAGATTGAGTTATTAATTTTTAGTCAAAGAGGTATATTTTATCTAAAGATCGACAGCCATGCAGCAAATAACGGTTTTCATGGTGACTAAACAAAGGATGAAAAACTGAAAATTATCTGTGAAAATCGGGTTTTCGTGGAAAACAACTATTTTTCCCGACATCCTGAACGCCTTACCGTTAAAATGAGTGGCCATTAGTTAAAATCTATTCAGTCATTTACTCGTAATTTCTATTACCGGAAATGGGCTTATCAAATTATATATAAGGAGGATATTATACAATAATTAATTACTATTTGATGTGTTTTAAATTAAAAGGCACAATACTACGTATAAATAAGAACAAAAAGCTTATACAGTGTGGGGCCGAAACAGATGACTAGGAACTTGAAAATCAACACTTTAATCCAAATGTAGATATTCACTATATAAATAAAAGCAAACTACATATTAACACACTTTTTGAATGTAATGCCAGCTAGGCGAGCTCCAACGGACTTCAGACAAACCCCAGAACGTTGTCTATAACTTTTCTCAGCATAGATCGTCTCATTGTTTCCAACTCACCCTATAGTATGGATGAAACTGAGATTAGTGCTTATAGCACAACTGGGTGTACTGAAGTGGTTTGTCATTAATAGTTTTCCACATTTTATCCACACGAGTGCAACTATATTTCTTCTAAAGCTCTACTTAACGAATCCACACAACGCTAGTATAAATATGTGGATATAAGGCTGAGTTAGAAATAGATGTTGGAAAAACATAAATACATAATGTTTGAAGAGGTTATTTAATTTTTTTTGAGTCATTGCGTTTATTGTAAATAATAAAGCAGACATTTTACTATAAATCACAAAATATATCAAAACTTAATTTTATAATTCAGTTAACGTGTGCAGCTTAGGTATTGCGGTGATAACAGAATTTTATTTTCCCGTTATTGGGTTTTATCTGAGCCTATTCTAAACGTTATTGAATTAACCCACCTGCTGGCGTGGTCAACAAATGTCACGTTTGACGGCTGGTTTATATTCTGTTGGATTTATGCGAAGCAATTTAACACAGTACAAAATCAAATTGAGAACTCAATGCTATGTATGAGTATCAAATTAGTTTTACCTATTGGATAGTGCTTACATTTATTTAATATGACATTGTTCATCTAACCATCTTCGTGGCATAGTTGTTAGTGTACCTGGCTATTAGTCTAATGGTCCAGGGCTCGATTGCCATCTGCTACCTTGGATAATTTCCCCGAAAGGAGAGTACCCCAAACGGTCACCAGGTTTTAGCTAGACTTGAGTGTGATGTACCCCAGACGCGCAATACAAGTATTATATACATTCACTCGTATTTAAATTATATTACTTATCCATTTAAATATTGTACTCAATATTTAAAAAAATCGTTAAATAAAAGATAAAACCTCTGATAAGTGAAATAAAGGGGACTGAACCCGTTTGTTATTGTAAAATTTTCAGGTATGAAATTAATTCCCCTCTGAAGTGTTAAGAGTTTTAAAAAATATATTAATTACCTAACAAATATAATGACAGAAAAGTATTTTTTGTTTATGTATTTACTGTACATATATTATTGAAATAATTGGTTAACTTGCTTAGAAAAATACGTACATCACTATTCTTCGGTTTAATATCATCAGTAAAACTGAAATGTTTAAATAATTTTAAGTTACAACTATTAAATTATATAGTTTATATCTTAACAAATAATGGTTTTATCGACATAAAACCTTTATTTGGCAATTCATATACTGACACAAATACATAAACAAAAATGATGTTAGCTATTTCGGATACACTCGGTTTCGGTTTCGGGTCTATGTAAAAATCAATCACATAACGAATCTTGGACGTGTTTCTTTCTAACTTATTTGGGCTATTTAACTTTCACTTTCTGGCCCGACTGATTATATCAGTAGACAACTTATAAATTAACTTATATATATAGAACACACACAGCACCCTTCCTCGAACGTTAATTTATCACTGTGAAAGGCGAAACCCACTTGGAACTATAGTTTATTAATTAACTCTTGCCCTAATTCATTGGTTCTAAATAACGTAAATAAATAATATGTCTTTAGTAACTAGTGTGCCATGTTTGTAAAAACAATTATCAGCCTATATTTACATGTCAATATTCATATGAAATGCAATATATTATGTAACAATTTAAAACTTATTTTGATGTGATTAATAAAACGGTTCTTTTTAAATATGTTCGATAGTAAACTATATCTTCTTATATAGTTGGAGATCTTCAATATTCTTAAATATACCTACTAATGGTTTAAACGGGAGCTCACATGCATTTCAAGATATTAAATTATTAAATCAAAACATGTATTTAACAAATAATTATTAGAGAGTAATTTTACAAATATTGGCAATAAAGTGTTTTTTTGGATTAACTAATCGAATATTATACATCAAGTTTAGTAAACTCGTTTTAGTAATTGGTTTGATGACAGTCACATTAAGAATTCCTTTGAATTAAAATTAAGTTTTAACTGTAAATACAAAGAAAAACTGACCTAGACAAATCTAGCTCCCAAAACGTTGAAACTAAAAGTCATAATTTATTTTAAAATAAAGGCCAATTTTATGAAGTGACAAGAAAAATATAGAAATATTAATATTAAATTAAACCAAGATAAATGACCATTATTATCATAAAGAACAAATATGAAAACATAAAACACAAGGCGTAGAGTAAATAAACATGATAGAAAATATAACTAAATGTTCGTCAAATTTTATTGTTGTGTTGCTATGAATTTTATTTATAGGTTATACTGTTAGGTCTATCTGGAAATAGTTTATTCTATTGCAAGAAATATTTTATTTATTTTTGCCATTTTGCCCTGAGAAGAATGATTTATTTACTAAGAATGTTTGAACTTAGCACATCAAGTTAAAAAGTATTTAATGAAAAACAAATAAACTCGCCAAATTAAAAGTAGAGCGAATCCCTTTGACTGAACTCCCGTAGTCCAAAATTCCGGAGAGTCTGGAGAAAATTTTAGGAAAACGGAGGAAAAAGGAAGCAAAGACAATTGTAATATATTATTATTATTACTATTATTATTATTATTATTATTATTAGCACCGCGTCTTACTACCCATTCGGGTTATACGCACTTACGCTAATGTGTAATGGTAGGGTGATTGTGAGATGAAATAGAGGACCTACAGTTTAACGTGGAATCCGAACCATGGTGAAGGCCTGGCATTCCTCACATTCACAAGATGTCTTGTCAGAGGTGAAGGAAGGGTTTGGTAATCAGATAAAACTTTGCCGGGACCGAGGATTGAACTGTAATATATTGAATTTCTTAACATACTCACAGTTAAAAGCAAAATTCTAAGAAACAGTGATGATAATTGCTTGATATTTACATTTTGTAGTCAACACCATGGGTTTTTCTGTAACTAAAAACAACCTCACTACCATAAAAATATATAGTGTAAATGTAAAACTACAGTGCATATAGCGTGTTATACATATTATAAATTAATTAAAATAGTATAGAACTCATTCTACAGTAGCTTGAAATTTGTGATACTCTGTCTTACCGTAATCTTCCCCTCAATCTTTATTCTCGATGATCTGACCGTTCCCAAATAATTCGGAATAACGATGTTTTACTGTACTATCGATAAAAAAAGTATATAAGCAAATTTAATTGCTTAACATATGGACATTATTATATAATAACTTACAGTTACAACATATAATTAGCTTATACCTCAGCTCAGTTAGTAGTATGTCTATATAACGAAATAAGGGTCCCAGATTTGAGTCACCGATGAATTTTGTACTTGATGTATAACTTTCATTGCTATAAATTAATTCATGAAGCACTACCTTCAAAACTCAATTAAAAAAAGATAAATTTTTTATTTGTTACACTCACTTCAATAAAATTATTATTAACTAAACCATATCAAACAAGAATAAACTCCCTGCACTCAATAAAATGTTCATGTACTTATCCTTTGTATCTTCTGGTTATAACAACCTTCAAGACTGAACTATACTCACCGCGTCCTAAATTGAAGAGTGGGATGAACGAGCCTGGGTGTAACTGCATCTTATGTGACCAAGCGTACGAGTCAAAATGATTCCAATGAGACTCGAGAATGACGCTCACAACAGTACCGGAATTACGACTAACCTCCACCCTGCGGGCAAGACGGGATCTACCACCAAGACAGTGCGTGACGTGTGTACGTCACTGGTGCTCTGGTCAAAAATATATTTTGCCAACACTGGCGGAAGTGATGGAGAGAGGCCAGCCAATCAAAGCTTGATCGATGGTGTACGTGCTGATTTTTATCCATCGAAGTGGCCGATGGGACGTCACCGAAGTATATTTCAACTCCAGGCGACTAGAAAAACTATTTAAGCCCAGTGATTCTAAAGACTTTTCGACTATTAAATTGGATACCTTCAGGAGAATTCATGTCCTAGACTATTAAATCGGACGCCTTCAGGAGAAGTCATGTCTTAGGATATTGTATTAGACGCCGTCAGGATAGGTCCGGTCCCGGACTTGGACATTTTCAAGATGTTTTCGTATTTTATACATATTTATTTCATCGATATTATTTTAATAGACTTGATCTATGGCTTGTTCAATTTTAAAATTAAACTAACGTATTTATTGGAATAAACTTGAATAGGTAACGTAAACTATTTGCTAAATTAATATTGTTTGTGATACTAAATTTTGTAATGAAACACCTAATTATTTTTGCGGACAATTATGCGCTACTGTCAGTGAGGTAACTGAATATATCAGATTGCCATATTTTTTGAACTAATTTTTGCTAGAAGTATTTTATTTGAATTGTCTGAAATTAGCTGTTAAATGTAGACTCATCTTTTGACGATGTTTTCTTATTTTGAATGGTTTGGTAAAGTAAAGTAAAACTTTGCTGATGGATTGATTTTGACTTTGAATATTTTCCAAATTATTTAATTGAATTTAATTGTGGTTTATCTAGACTTCTTTTTGTATGTTAAATAATTTTTATTAACAAGTAGGGATCTTGTTAAGGTCCGTAGTTGTGTCAACATTTAATAGTCCCACGGGAGTTTGACCTATGGTCGGTAAGCCAAACTCTTGTGTTCCCCGAAATATCCGTACGATATTAAATTTAACTTCCCTTTTTTCTGTCTGTATTCAATGTAGCATAGCAGACAACTTTTGTACCAATTTCAAAGATGCCCATTAGGCTCTTTTCTTTTTGTAGTCTATAACTATCTGACTAGACATTTATAAAGTAATTTGCTCGGATAGTCAAAACTTTTGGTTGTTTGTCAATATTCATTGTTGTGAAACTGACATTGTGTTGTTCGATCGAGTGGTTGTCTCTTCCAGACTGACCTAGTTGACTTAAGAACATGTTTCATCTTCGGAAACATTCGCATGATAGTACTGCGAATTTGCTTATTATGATTTTCAACACAACCCCTGATGGATTTTTGAGGCCATGTAAATCATTGTTTAAATTGTTATTATTTTAAATAAAACATTCATATTGTTACCTAATTGTTGCTAATGTCTTTCTTCTTTATAATTTTTTGTAGCTTACCCCTGCTTTCCTTTTAGTCTAGTGTGGACGTAACTAGGAGGTAGTAGAGTGAGTGGTAACATGTGTATGGATGTTGTTGAAGCGAAGGGAGTATGCAACTTTAGGGAAGTGTGGAGAAAGTTAGTGAGGATGGATCAACTATGGAGGTTTTTAAAACTATATGCAGAGTTTCTTGCCTACCCCGTGAGGGAACGGTGTGATTCAGTACGTATGTATGTATCAATTTGCTCCCCCCTTTCATCAGGGACCTGATTTGAAGGTATCCAATTGTCCGTTTTTTGTAGTATTGATTTTTTTTTACTGAGTATAGAGGTTGGTAATACCTATTCTAACCACAAAATATTTATTCAGGTATGTACTTAGTAAACATAAAATTACTATATAAACGTAAGATAAGATAAATTAAAGTGAAACCCTCATTTTATAAATGTTAACCACTTGAAATTGTTAAAAGAGTAACCATATAGGTAGAATTCTAACTACTTTTTAGAATCAAGTGATGCCTATGGCCATTTTAAGCCCTAAACACACCTGCTAATCTGATGGTTTATCAGAGTTAATCTCATTTGGTGCAGTGATATATGGGTGATAGGATTATTCAGTCAACACCCAATTTGTTGTCATAAGGGATACTAGCGTCACTTTATTGAGGGGAGTCCTGATGAAAACCAGCCAACTTTGACTAACTACTGGCAACACATAAGATAGCTCAATCATTTTACAACCTCAGGAAGATTAATTTGTTTCGTTAGTACAGCTGTGATTGGATTTGTTAACTTTATGTCTGTGCTGCATTAAATAAATGATTATAAACTTTTCGATACGCTGGTTGGAATTAAATATGTTACTTTTGAGGGAGAACTGACTGACTATTTGTGTTAGTAAGCTTTAGTTTAATTTATCCACATCAAAGTGTACCATTACCACGTTTATTTATCGTTTATTAAAGTATATTAGAAATAATATTATTGTACTGAAGGAATTAGAGGATCTAGTCCGACACTTTAGCTCAGTCGGTAACGTATTTTTATACTGAGCTAAGGAGTATCCTTGTTTCGATGCCCAGCATGGCCGAAAGTTTTATCATTGATGAAATATAGGCTTTCCCTTTCACAGTGATGAATTAACGGCCGCTTGATAGACGTGTATTCTAGGTTTAAGTTAATCTATAAGTCGTGTGCTGATATAATCAATCAGTTCAAAAAGTTCACGTTAAATAGTTCAAATAAATTAGATGAATAAATATTAGGACTTAACTTCAAAGTGAAATGAACTTGACACGTAGTAACTGTAAGCTGGATAGCTGATTTTATGGTCTAAGGTGTCACTTTTGCAATAGACTGGACCAATGGTGACAAGGGGTTGGTAATCAATTCTCGGATGGGTATATTGATGGTAGTTTTTCTAAATACTTTTCCCCTTTTCTTGTAAGCTTATTTTGGTACTTACAATCTGAATTTGATCTTACTCATCCTTGCCTCATTAGCACAAATAAGCCGATAACTTGGTTTACAGGAAAACGCGAAGTACAAAAATAATATAAAGAACTGTCATCATTTAGTTTAGAACACAATGAAAGAATAATATCTTATTAATAAAAACATTTAATTTATCTTGGTTATAAAATTCATGTTTATAATATACAAAAACCTATAGAGTAGCTTTATCTTCCATTCAACTATATTATTAACTTATTTATCACATAACTTATCACGAATGGTATCAGAATAAAAATTTGGAACTACTCAAATTATATAACAATTATTTACTATGTCCTCTATAACTTTATATCGTTGAAAAAATAATTATTGTCTAAAACAATTTTTTAATAGATTTAACTTTTCTTTATAAAAATCTATTATTATAGCATAATATTTTCTTGTTTTAATTGATTGTTAAATGAATCTCAAAACATAATGCAGTGGTGCAAATTATAATAATCAAACAACTCTCTTTATTATTTCTTAACAAACAATGTATTTATATATCCTTACTGTAGATACTTATTTTTATTAAATGATTTTTTTATCTTTTAAATATTTTTAATGTTCAATATTTTGTATTTCTTTCATTTAAATAAAATATATCATTTAATAAAGATATTGTAACAAACATGGTTTTTAAAACACCGACGATAATCCATTTGTGGTCCTCTGGAGACAATGAACCTCATGAAGGAACCACTGACTACGGAAGATGGATTGTTTCACCGAAAGGGTCAAGAGCTGCTTCAGCCCCTCGCCTTACAACAGAAAATATTTAATCTTTTTATTTTCTTAGAGGTATTGGTTTTTATCTTTAAATGTGATTATTGTAATAATAATGAATATTGGTTTTAAATGTTAAGTTTTAACATTCTTATTGACGTAGTTGTTTTACTAACTGGTCCGAGAGTTGTATCGAGGAGCTTTGGAAGTGATCCCGATGGTCTTGTAACTTACAATGTATTATAAATGTAGAAATATTGTAATATGATTACATATATCTACTTTAGATATTTTAAAGAACCTTTCAGCCACTATAAATGTAAATTTATAAGTAAGTTAATGAATAATGCCGCAAAAAAATTTGTTATTTATGATTTTTTTAAAGAGAATTTCGGCATTTATTAATATAAATTAATATACCTATGTTGGTAAGTGAATATTGTGTCTATGACCTTTGAATCGGGAGAGATAATCCAAGAAAGCAATCGTGGACACTTTTACAAAATTTGTTTTAAGAATGGCGATTTAAATAATTTGGGAAGTGAAAAGTCACGCAAATGCCGGTTATATTCTTGAGTCCAAGACTAGAAACACCAACACTGAAGAAGGACATGTTTTGGAAAATTCCTGAGCGTATTTCCTTTAGTGAACATGCAAAGTTATTAAGAACAAAATCAACAGTTTCAGTAGCATTTTTAGTTTTCTTATTTTGAACAAGAACCTGAGCAAACATCTCCTGCGAATGTTAGTTGTTAGTTTACATACAACCTCTCCCTGCTCTCGGCCATGTCAGGGACGAGTCATGAATATTCAAACAAATAGACTGCCAAAGTGGAGTTTACCACGCGTTTGGCGAGTTATTTGCTTTCCCTCTCACTTCTCTCTCGGTCCTTGTTACACAGGAAAGCCAGGCTATGGGCCATTCAACTATTAAATAAAAGTAATTGCACTAAAACCTCTTTATGTACTGTACATTTATCATCTCTTTCTAGCCCATTGCTTACCACATCCAGTACACCCGACCGAGATTCGAACCTCGATCTCACCGTCATCGGCAGTCTAGTCTACTGCGAAAAGACCAACGACGCGAGTTTTAATCTAGCTATTAATTTATCAGGTTTTTGTTGATTTTTAAAATAAGTCAGTGTCTTTTCAGTTGCAAACAATTTAGTGTTAATATTTAGTTTAGTTTATAAGAGTATTTCAAATATATTTACTGTGTTGAACTTGTTATGTACTCAGTATTGCCAATTTAGCGACTTTATTGGTAGACCTAGTGACTTGTACGGGTCTGAAACGACTAATTTTAATTTTTAACGCCTAGCGACTAATCTGGCGACTTTTCTTAATTTTCTGTTAAGTACATGTTCATTATTTTAAATTTCAATGCTATAGAATTTTGATTTTTGAACTACCGTGCTGCAATTCATTGCTTTGGTATACAAAAGAGCTCCAAGATATCTATCCATCTATCATTCACAAATCACAATGACATCATTCTGGATCTGGGGACCACCTCACTCCACTGATGTATCTTACATTCAGCTCACATTAATGTATGCATTTTTGGCTTGGCGACAAATCTGACGACTTTTAATTTTTATTTTAGCGAAAATCTAGCGGATTTCTGGTACTAATCTAGCTGCAACAATTATATGGTTGCTGGCAACACTGCGTGCAATCCATTTACCAGAATGATAATAACCTTAACTCGAGGGTTTACACTATACTGTAGCTTGTTTAGACAGCGTAGCTAGGATCTGTTTTACCTTGAACATCAGATACATTATGTAAGCCAAGGTCACACGATAATAATAGTACTGTACATAGCTTTAAATTCTGGTTATCTTTTTCAATATAACGTCCCGAAGAAAAAGGTTTCGCGTTTAATCATTATTATTATTATTATTAGCACCGCGTCTTACTACCCGTTCGGGTTATACGCACTTACGCTAATGTGTAATGGTAGGGTGATTGTGAGATGAAATGGAGGACCTACAGTTTAACGTGGAATCCGAACCACGGTGGAGGCCTGGCATTCCCCACATTCACAAGATGTCTTGTCAGAGGTGAACGCGTTTAATCGCTCCTTCGTATTGGTCAAAACAAGACTGCTATATTTGAGGCCAAGCGGAGTGTAATAAAAACACTCACGTCTCCCCGGTAGTGTTACAATATTCAGGAAATATCCCCAATATCGACAAGAATCTAACATGTCGGTCTTGTCAAAATACAAATCTTTTCAATGGTGTTTCTCCCATGACAGATTGGAGTCCCACCCCGGGAGTGGTTTCGGGTGAATCGACCCTTGACGTGCTGACGACAGAGGACGCGTGAGTGAGTGAGTGATGTTGGAGCGTCGTCTGGGCGTCGTTCCACCAACTCGTAGCAACGCGGGGCAATCCATCATATAGCGGCGCGCCAGCATGATACTTTGGCGACCTTGGCTCGTTATTGATGGTCGCTCGTTCGAGCCTCTGGGCAAACAAAAAGGAAAGATACGTTAAGAGCAGCTTAGCGTTGTGGAGCCGGATTGTAGGTGCTTAGCGCGCTGCATCGATTTAGGAATATACTAGGTATTACCGCTTGTTACCCAAGCAAATAAAATGAACTCTTTCAAAGATATTAGTAGAACCATTTTAAGGATTTGGATTTAGGTAAAATCAATCAACTAAACGGAACATTTCTTCAAAATTCAACCAACAATATGTCCGACGTATTTGTATTCGCGTGTTACCAGTGCGTCTTGGTGAATAAACAAGAAGCTCATATTGCTGGTCTGACGGTCTATATTGTGTAGGACAGGATTGTCAGTGGTGAGGAGATTGGAGTTGGAATCACAGTTGTGTATACTAATTATGATTTTTCCTAAATGGTTTCCCATTCTCCTTAAACAAAAATTGAGGGTACAGTTACTCTAAAATTTCACCCCCTACTCCTCCCCCCAATCTATATTATTTAAGCCCGGCACAGATTTATCTGATTACCAAACCCCTTCCTTCACCTCTGATAAGACATCTTGTGAATGTGGGGAATGCCAGATCTCCACCGTGGTTCGGATTCCACGTTAAACTGTAGGTCCTCCATTTCATCTCACAATCACCCTACCATTACACATTAGCGTAAGNTCTCACAATCACCCTACCATTACACATTAGCGTAAGTGCGTATAACCCAAACGGGTAGTAAGACGCGGTGCTAATAATAATATATTATTTAAGAGTAATTTAAATTTGAATATAGTTATAATGGGTAGTAAAACCGTAAGAAAATAATAATACATATGTAAATATGTTTGAAAATCATAGGCCTTTTACATAGGTATTGCCGGTTTAACTATGTGACACTACCGATGACAGGAAGAACAAGGTTCAAATATCGGTAGGGTGTACTAAGGATAGTTAAAAAAAAAGTTTTCCACTCTTAAATCAAGTATATTCAGGTACAGTTTATATACATTCATTCGGCCACATACCTAAATCATTAGCGTAATTAGTACACCGTAATATGCGTCAAGACAAAATAGGTAGTAAGACGCAGTGCTATAAAAAACTATATTTCAAAATATTTTTATTACTATCCGTTGTTTTTTGGGGAAAAGATAATGATTAAAAAATTCATTTAAGGTAAAAATGACAACCCAAGCATGATATTAGAACACAAACCTTTGGCTCTGCACTATTTCTTAGCCATCATGGATAATTTTGTTTCTAAGTCAATTATTCACGATTCAATAAATCTCTCATTTAATATTCAAAATCTGACAAGACATCTTGTGAATGTGGGGAATGCCAGGCCTCCACCGTGGTTCGAATTCCACATTAAACTGTAGGTCCTCCATTTCAATCTCACCATAACCCTACCATTACACATTAGCGTAAGTGCTCATAACCCGAACGGGTAGTAGGGCGCGGTGCTAATAATAATAATAATGATATTAAAAAGTTGGGGTAGCATTTATTTGTGGGCGGGTGATTCTTAGCGTGGATATTTTAAACAAGTTTTGACGTTCTTGATTAATATAATAGTAAATAAAACCCGAATCGAAAGTATATAAATCTATCTAGCAGCTGCTGTAATAAGAAATCAATGAACATACATACATACATACATACATACATACAAACATACATACATACATACATACATACATACATACATACATACATACATACATACAATGCATACATACATACATACATACATACATATATACATACATACATAAATACACACATACATACACACATATATACATGCATACATATATACATACATACGTACATACATACATACATACATACATACATACATAATACATATATACATACATACATATATACATACATACATACATAAATACACACATACATACACACATACATACATACATATATATATATATACATACATACATACATACATACATACATACACATATACATATATACATACATACATACACACATATATACATACATAATACATATATATATATATACATACATTCATACAATATGCATACATACATACACACATATATACATATATTCATAGGCCTACATACATACACACATAAATACACACATAAATACATACATATATACATACATATATACATACAAATATAAATGCACACATATATACATACATACACTACATACATACAAACATACATTACATACATACAAACATACATTACATACATACACACACATACATATATACACTTACACACATACATATATATACACACATACATATATATACATACATACATACATACATACATACATACATACATACATACATACATACATACATACATACATACATACATAACACACACACATACCAACCTTACCACATGGTTCCCTTACGGGGTGGACACGAAAATATAATATAGCCTTATAAACAACTCCGTTCTTAATCAGTCCTCACTAACTTTCTCCTTACTTCTCAACCCTTGCATATTCCATTCACTTCAATAACACCCATACACCCAGTCATACATCTTCTTTTATTTATAAAACTCTTAATATTACTCTTTCTCTTACTCTCTACAAAATTAAGCCACGTTTTACATGGCCTACCCCTTCCTTTTGATCCACACACTCTACCTTCATATATTGGCTTCTTCACTCAAGCCACACTCATCCTTTCAACTTGCGCAAAAAAACGTAAGAACTTCTTATACATTGACCCATTGTATTCCCTTTCAAACCACACTCCTTCAGCACCCATTCCTTACTGACTGTGTCCATACGAGATTTTCCACATACATTTCTTAGTCATTTCATTCTAACCGCATTCACCTTGCTCTTGAGTTTCTCCTGACAAACACATGCTTCACATCTATACAATTTTGGTGTCAACAAACTTTTATACGCTATAAGCTTTGTCTCTTTCGATACTACTTCATTCTTTGCAATAGTCTACATACATCCAACTACCCTCCGAAATGTATTCACTTGTCTGTTTATTTCACCATCTATCCTTCCATTTTTACAAAACATTCTTCCCAAATACACAAGATCATTTACTTATTCTAACAGTTTTCCATTTATACTAAGTTGACAGTCATTTTCTTATCCGTCCTTATCAAAAACTAGCACCTTAGTTTTGTAGATATTTATACAAAAATCCATCCTGCCTGTCACCATATTCAAAGGATTAAACGAACTCTGCCAATTACATTCATCCTCAGCAACTAATACGGCGTCAACTGCACTTTCACATTCACATTACTTTAGGTAAAGTTATAAGGTCAAACGTTTCAATATTCGATAAACAGTAGTAAAAGATGCTATCCCTAAGGCAGATTAATGTTTTAAAATTTGAAACCAAACCAAATTGCAAATATAATGTAGTTATTAAACGATTGAGCTTTAGATATGATATAAATAAATCTTCGAGATAAATTGTTTCATACATTCTATTTGAATTAGGTGACCTGGTGGTCTAGGGGTAAGGTGTCAGACTTCTGTGCTGGCGGCCGGGGTTCAATCCCAGGTCCCGGCAAAGATTTATATCACAATCACCCTACCATTGCACATTAGCGTAAGTGCGTATAACCCGAACGGGTAATAAGACGCGGTGCTAATAATAATAATAATATTTGAATTATATTCTAGATAACTGCATTCATTATTGGACACACGGACTAAGCGTCAAGGTCAAGTTCTACTTGTCCTATTTTCAGATGATTTGGAGGAATATATCTTAATCACATCTGGATCTACTGTTGTGGCCCCTTTTCGTCCTCCAGGACAAAGGCAGGCATACAAAGTAACAAAATAATGGGAGAATGAATAAAGAGTGTACAGGTAGGACTATTAAGAATGAACATATTATTAGATAATATATCCGCTCATGTCTCCAAGCAACCCATTCTGCATTATTGAAGGTGTATACCATTTAGCTAAATTGAAATAAAGTTGAGGTTGACAAGTCGAAAATAAATAGATAAACATTAGTTTTATTTATAAATAAAGGATAAGTAATAACATAGATGTATGTATGAAAAATGTATATCAAAATGATATATAAAATATTCATTGAAGTCAACGAGAATGTTTACTTTGCAATATTCTCTCTAGTCTATAAATAAATATCATTATATCAAAAGTAAAATTGAATAACGTCCAAAATTTACATCTATATTGCCATTTGTCGAGAGGACTTGGAATAGCCAATAGCATTTCATTCCCTTAATTTCCCCAGAAAGACTAAAAAGAAAATAGTTGGTTTTAAATATAACATTTTCTTAGTCAATAACTACCCATCATTACACTTCTTTTCCACTAGTTGGGAGGACTTTGAATAGATAGTAACATTTATCTTAATTTCCTAAAAGTAATACATTAGGTAGTACAAGATTTAACATAATATAAACTTGAGTCAACTAGGCTCTTTCCACGTCAATTATTTAAGTTCAATTTCCAATAGTAGGAAGGACTTTGAATAAATATTAACATTTCTATCATGAAAGGGCTAACTGATTTAGTATAAAATTTAATATAGCATAAGCTGGAGTCAACTGGACTTTTTCACGTCAAATATATAAGTTTAATTTTGTAATCATAATGCATTAATATCATGGTAAAAAAAATTAAGGCCGAAAAGGAATTTTGAAATACAAATAGCTTAAAATTAATTTATTTATTACATTTTAAATGCGTAGACGTGTCTAAGATCAATATCCTGCCAAGAGTGAGGTGTCCTCCGATCTCCTGGCAGTATTTATTTGATATCTTTACTCAGAGTGGGGAATGTGGGGGTTACATACAATACAGAAACAAAGAAAAATCGGGTTGATAGTTGGTGAAATGGGAATATGTGATGATATGGCCATAGAAAGCCCTAGAACAGGCATATAGGCAACGTGGCCGGGAATGCCTTACTCTTCTATTCCTTCGGCGTTAGTGACCACTCAATGTTGGCCGGGTCAGTTAACTATCGCATTCAGTCTCGATCACACGTTCGCGTAGTCGGTTGTGTGGTGTGGGAGATAGCGTGGAATGAATATAGTGAAATGGAGCACGGTGAGTTCAGAATAACATCACAGCATTTTAATTATTTGGTAGAATATTGTTTGAAATAATTCAGTGTCTTTTAGGAATTAAACGTTGTAGCTATGCTAAGACGCTACATTGTGAGTAGTTTTCTTAAAATTTTCTTTGATTTACCTCCTTGGGAATGCTGGTACATTTCCTATTTTATACAATGCAGTTAGATGTTGCTAGGCTGATAGTTATTACATACATAAATACAAGCTGACATAATTGTATAAATAAAGATTGGATTTTTATTTATATTAAAGTTTTGAGTCGGTGGCTAGAATTAAAATGTATAGCCTGATTTTAGTTGGAAGAACAGTAGCGAAAATACAAACATATTTATCTGTGACCAACATTTATAACACTTTAGTATATTATTTGTGTTATTTTATAGGTATTGATAATATCTACCACAAGTTACAGCTTCAGATAACCTGACTTGGTGTATGATTATTTTAAAATATTTTTACTAACTTAAGAAACTAACTTCTACTGTTCTCCCTACCAAAATTATACTATATACTACATTATACTGCATTTTCGCAACAGCTTATATATATATATATTTATATATATGTATATATATATTAAATATTAAAAGTAATTAGATCTGTTTCCCTCCAAGTATTCCACAATTAGTTCCTGCCGCGTAGTATGATGACCTATAACATACAAAATAATATTATGATTTACTAAAGTTTTATCTGGTGCCACGCAGGAATGTTGTGAGACAATAAAATGTAGAAAACTGCCTTGTAATATTTTGCTATATCATTATTTCTAATAATAAGCTATGTTTTTGTAACAATTTAATATTTTTGTAATTTTCTTTTTTTAAACGAAATTTATAAAAATACAATACTATAAAAATATTTATTTTATAATATTGCTTCAATAATAATATTATATATAAAAGAATGGGTTTTATTATTATTTAGAACTTTATATGACGTTGCAAAAATTCAACGGCTCCAGTCATCATATTATTTTTTTAGCGTCACTCCCTGAAGGTTAAACAAATATTATATCATGTCCCAATCCGCACAGTTTTCTATGACCACACTAAAAATATAAAGATAAATCACTGTGGCCTGTATGGATGAAAAATATTGGTAACAATATTAGTGAAGCAGATAAATAAAGTCGTCAAATTCAATTAATGTTATTTTGTCACTACCTTGGTCTCTAAATGGTTGAGGTACTTTGAATGAGATAATTGAGTTGACATTCATGGGGGGCAGACTAGTAGTACTTTAATTAAAACCACTTTGTAACAGTTATGAAACAGTCAGATATTTCATTCGCGGGCTTATTGGAAATATATCATAGCTACAATTCTATTCAATGTTGGCTATTTTCACTTTTTATCGGGACAGTAAATTAGTAAAATTGTAAAAAACTTCTTTACTAATTGATTCTATAGTCGCATTGAACATATTCTATTTGCCAAATTTAAGGCTGTGTTCTTAAGATTGCACCTGTTAGAAGGTTATCAAATTACACTCTATGTAAATGGTATGTTAGTGATACAACTTCAAAACTACTAAAACAATCCTCACTAATTATATTATATAAGAAAAAGACTTTTTGTTTGAGAAACCTAGACATGTTTCAAGGCATGGACTTTGACATTGTCCCATTACATTTAGCACCAAACGTTAAAAAAGAGCTAATATCTTCATTTAGGATTGAACCAAATTTTTAAATAACAATCCCTTACTAAATATTTAGGAAGTAATTAACATATGCAACACATCTCACTTATCGGATAGAGTTTCCCTTAAAACTTAAGGATCAAGTTGCTCGTTAGGGTACTCGACCGGGATTCTAACCCCTACCTTATTCAATGAGAGAAGATGTCTGCATAAGGAGGTTTTCACTCATTTCTCTAAATAAACTCTCGTTAATTTAAAATTAACTAAACTAAGCTACCCTCTATCTGAGGCATTTCAGTAAACAAAGTTCTAAGTTCAACTTAAGATCAATTATGTAAATACAATGTTATACCATTAGGGTTAAATAAATATTGGTTTTTATAGTCTAGTAGATAATTTAAAATTATTTTAGAACCTTTAAACAATATCTACATTATAAAATATTAATAGTTGATGGGTAAAAATAATTTGACAAAATGATGCTTTCGTAAAATAAAATGGATGAGGTAGGAATAAAATCCTTTTAGTAATCTTGCCACAGTTCATTTGATGGAAGTTATTCTCGAAATAATTTTTGGGGTTGTTCCTCATAGCACACTCCTCTGAAAACTCTTTGTGTTCTCTTGTAGAGACATTGTGTTATTTTCTTATGACAATTGAAACTAAGTCATTAAGAGCGTTAAATGACTGGTAAACTCAAAATCTTCTGTTTAAGCGCCTTAATACCTGAAAAGGTTTCTCTCTGTTGCTAAGTATGATTAAATATCTGGTGCGTTAGCTAATTGGGAAATTAGTTGAATGTAAATGGATAGCAAATGTAATTTTGAAACAAGGTAGTATCACAACAAAACAAAAATAACAATTTTTAACACAGCATCTTACTACCCGTTCGGGTCATACGCTTATGTACTAATTTCTCTAATGGTTTGATGGATGAGGAAGGTTTTATTTAGAAAAATTCTACATGCATTTGCGTAGAGAGAGAGTGGAAAAACATTTTGGAAAAAACACCTTCAGTACAATCGACCGAGATTTGAACCTGGATCTACATCATTGGCAGTCAAGCCAAGCCAAGAGCAACGCCTTAGACCATGCAGCCACCGAAGTTGGTAATAAAAACATTTGAATTAAATGAAGCATTAATATTATTACGATTAATTTAAATTCACCCCTTAAGTTATGATGCCATCCTATGTTCGATTGGTGGTATATTATAATATTAACAAAATTCTAATTCTAATACAAAAATCACAAAACAAAAAGTCACTTTCACAAGTACAAGCATTAAATATATACAGTACATGGGCCTAAAGCATTTCAGTAGGTATTAATAGAAAAAATGTATTTTATTTCAAATAATTGGTTATAACACTATACTTACTGGAGAGTTTTAGTTTTAAGCCAGTGGCTTTTATGCACATTAGAGCTAAGTTGAAAGGATTTTTGATTAGGTAAAGTAGGGGGTAGGGCGAGGAGGGTGTTAGTCAGTCATTCTTTACAACATTAAGTTATTGGTTTAAATATTTTTGTTTAGTTTATATGCAGGGGTTGATCACCCCCATCACCACCCCCTGAGTACACCATTGAACAAACTTTAATGTTTATCGGTCGTTGTGTTTTAGACTCTTTATGAGACATTACCAACAAAGTCATCACCACAGAGGCCCGATGATATCGAACATAAATATGTTAACCATCCCTCTGGTGGCGCTGATAGTAAGTGTTTGACCATCTTCAGCCTCCAAGAAAGATTCCCACTGGAACCAGCTTATCACATTACATCTTCTTTCACCTCCTGTACTAACAGGAACAACTTGGTATCTTCGACCACTTCCAGCAAGAGACGCACGCAACAGGTGTTGGCACCATATGTTGCCCTTTATTCAACGAGTGATCAGTAAGTTTTGGACGACCTCAATGGTCTTGGGGTAAGGTATTCGCCTCAGGAGCCAAAGTTAGTGAGTTCAAACCCAGCTAAGGTTGATGGATAGTTCTTGAGAAATCAAAATCTGTATCACAACTTACTTTGGAGGGAAAGTAAATCCATCGGTCTCATGTCAATTGTAGCATGTAAACTAATCCTGAAAGTCATGTGGAAACATCTTTCCCGACAAAATTGGTGGGAAATTTTACTCTCACTCATAGACATTCCCGTGTACTCAATGAGTCTGTTCAGAAAGTTTACGTTAAATACCTCAAATAAATAAAAGATATAAAGTAAGTTTTTGCAGCCAGCTTAAGATTTTTTTATCAACCGAACTCTTACAAAAAGAAGAGTCACTCAACAAGTTTCAAAGTTTAAAGAGTATTGCTAACCAAACCTTGCCTTCAGATCAAGCGGGCAAGCAAGTAATAATGTTTTAATGTTAAATGAAACAAAAACACCCCTTGGTGCAGAAATAATAAAATTTATCTATATTTACCTGGGTTTCAATATCAATATTATTCTTCCTGTCTTTCTGGATACTGTTCCTTTCTCGTCTTTCCTTCACGGTTGTCACAGCATTGTCTTCATCTGAAACAAATATATACACTCTTAAAAACTACTCAATGTCAAAATGTATTTTTACAATAATCTTTATTCAGATAATTAGTAAATTACTAATAAAATCTTCTTATTTGTCTTTCTTTATATAGCTGTGGGCCCAAAATATTTTGTATTCATCAGTTATGACTCATTATTAAGGCATAAAGGAACTCCCACAGATAACTAGTATTTTACATTTATAAAAGTTTGATTGTTTTAGTTTTAATATAACATACCAGAGAAAATGTTTTTCAAACATTTAGATATTTTTGGAAAAAAATAAACCAGCCTTTAAGAATTTTTTTGGGTACTTTAGCCTCCCCCATTTGGTAAATTACCCTAGTTCAATTCTTGTCTCTACAGCAGCATCTATACATACTTTCAAGACATTATTTCCTCCACGTTACCACCAGTAATACAAGTATAAACAATTTAGGAAATTAAATAAACTATAATAGAAAATTAAAATCATCCCAAATAAAATATTAGTAGCAATATAGATTAACTGTTTCTGTTATCAAATATTCTTAGTTTTTATCATCGCATTTTACATAGGAAAATAAGCAAATTAACACTTATGCGTAGTGAAAATATAATTTGCATTAAATGTATCTATATAATAATGGATATGGCTTGGCCAGACATATAATAAAAATCACCTCACTAACCTACACGCAACCAGAATTTGAACCTAGATATCTCCAACCCTGGTTGACCACATTAAACAAAACTAAAGCCTTAATTAGTGTGCCCACAGTATCAAATAAAATTTAAATAAATAAATGAAAATGTACACTACTATACAAATAAAATCAGAGGAGTAAGTCACATAACTATTACACTTACCATTGATCATGCAGGGTAATGTTATATTATTTTAATACAGGGTGTGCAAATTATATTTTTAACTATTTGCATATCATCTGAATTCAGGTGACTCACTTAAACAATGTTTTTGATCAAAAATGCAATAGTCGATTAGCTAGCTTAAACTATCATAAATATTCAACTGAAAAAAATCTTGTTTATTAAGCTCATGTAAGTTTTCATAATTTATACATACTATGAGGCCCATTATTTTTATTAGATTGGTATCGTTTTTTTTCTACTTGACGTGGAATAGATTCTATCCAAAAGGCCTGAAAATAAGAGTTAAAGTAAAAGAGACTAAACCATTTGGATTCAAGATCAATGATTTTAGCAATTATCCTACAAAATTAATTATGTAAATAATATCAGCTAAGCCAAATATTTCTTATGATTGCTGAAAAAAGTAAAAACTTGGAAATAAAAAGTAACATATAATGAAATAAGTAAAAACAAAAACAATAAATTCGTAAGAATGATGCAAGTCCAATTATATGTAATTATTATGATGGTTTCGTTGATGTCAACAAATGTCAAAACTCAAGCGAAGTGGCAAAGATATACGACATAAATCATTGATTATGAGAAACGTAGCAAGGGGTGGAGAAATATACTTGGACATTGATAAAGAAAGGTGAAACAGATTTATAAAACAAAGAGAACTGAGTAATAAAAGTAAAAAGAGAAATTTAAAGAGAAGACAAAAAAGGTAGTTAAAGCTTGATTTATAGTAAATTGTAAATAATAACCAATTAGCTAGTTAAAATACCCACTGAGTGCAATGAGGTTAATTTATCACAAATGATTTACAGTTATTTTTACATCTTATCTCCACATTAATAGAGGTGCATTTCTACTAGAACACCCTTCTTAAGGTTATCTATTATGTAATTCGTAAATAAACGTATTTTTAAGGCACTATTATTAATATTGAGCGATAGAAGTAGTGAGAGAGTTAATCAGTTTTTAAATAAGAGTGTTGCTCTTATAGTACGTCTGGTACATAAAAAAAAGCTGCACTTTTTGATTGGAATATGCCACTTTCTGTGGTCATAAGTGAGGTCATAAGAGACC
>CABFVX010006450.1:0-39839 GCA_902151425.1 Timema shepardi
AAAAGCCAGCCCATATATTAATGAGACCAAACATAATTAATTAATTAACCAAGTATGTAACAAATGATTGATTTTATAAGGAAGTGAAAAAAATGTAAAATTAATTTAGTAGATCAAACCATTTGGACATCACAAAAAGACATAACCCTTCCCCCATCACTCCTTCCCTACAGGCAAGAAATATTTAAAGGACTTAAGGCTTTCTCTAAATCCGGCCTTGGGCATAGCTAGGCAAACTATTCAGCAGTCATGTGTGGAGGTATAGCATACCACGCGGGCTGAGCCAATAAGTTGCTATACTTCATTCACGGGAGGAGTTTACCTCTGAAAGGTCTTTTTTCTTACCAATATCCTACTATATAATAGATTTCTGGTAGGGAAAAAAGTCCTTTCCCAGGTAAACTCCTACCGTGAACGAACAATACCTTACAAACTCGATGGAGTGTACATTCTATTTTGGCAACCTTTCCATCTATCACAAAAGAGTATATTAATTGCTATCTATATACAAGTGATTGTCAGTGTTATCATTGGGATGATAAATGGGTTGGAATGAGATTTTATTCATAACGCCTGTGTTGCAATACACAGCCTTAATTTTAATTAGATGTTATTAATTAATAAGAAAACATTTTTATTTATACATCAAACCATATCTGATTAGTGTTATGAATTAACTCACCACATTTTACTTTACTTTCATCTTCTCCATTCTTGCAATCCTTGTGGCCATCACACACATACCTCTTGCCGATACAAATACCATCAGAACACACAAACATCTGACTGCTGCATGCTGGCTTCTCTAAAGAAACACATAATCAACATCAGCCTTTATATAAAATGTATATAGACATAAATGATTGATAGTAATTACTAAAATCTAACTCCTATTTAACATAACCAGAATGTAAAGATCTACAATGGTGGTTGTTTAATCCAAGTCATCAAACATGCCATAGTGGATTGCAGATGATGGTGAGGACGAGATTTAAATTTTGTCTAGGTGTATTGGGGGAAGTGAAAATCTCCATATGTGATTGATCAATGTGGTTTCTCTTTTCCTCTCCTTAAAATGTGAGTACGCTTTTTCTTGTCTAAACACTTATAATAAGTTGTTTATAAGTGTTATTAAATGTACCAATAAAATTAAGTTTAAAAATTGGCAATATACTTTTGAAAGATATAAATGTAAGGAAATTTTAAGATCAAATTAAGCAAATAAGAATAATTGTGCAAGGTAAGACTGAGTTTTTAGTAGCATTTACAAAAATTAAGTATAGTTTATATATTTTTCTGCATTATATACCAGGTTATTAAACAATAATATTACTACCTGATGTTAAGAATGTTTGAGTGCTTGAAAGTGTTTGCGATAGATTTAATATTTAAAAATGGGCGAATGCAACCTACAATATACAGATATTAATCATTTTTGCCCTTTTTTAGCCATTAAACCTTATATTAAAAAGAGCTAAACAGAAATGCTAAGATCTATTAACTTACAGTTACTTTATTCTTTTATAGGGTGTTTCATCTTGCCTATAGATAAACCAGGAATAATCACCCAATCATTGCAGGGCCCTACCTTCCTAATACCGATGGTACATTTAAGCAAAGTCCTGTTTAAACCATTCCCCTTATTCATCACTAGCAGCTCCTAGATTCTCAGGAAAGAAGTTAAGATGTGAATGTAAAAAATGGATTTTTAATAACATCCCACAAACTAGCTTCTGGTAATTAAGTAGTTGATCTTCTACAATTTTGTGGTAGTTGCCCAGAAAGGTGTATATCATTGAATTAAATGATTTCCATGTAGCCAATAAAATTGATTTGAGATTCCTTTCAAAATCTTCATCGAACATTACTTTCTTATTGTAAGCCGACAAGTATCCCGTCTTAGTTTGGCATCACTTAAGAGTTGGGAACTTGCTGTGAAATTATTAAAAACCTTCAACACTTTTGCTCAAAACTTTAACAAAATTCTTCATAAGCTCCAACTTTATATGCAGCAAATGCAAAATAACCTTTTCAGGATTCACCAAGAGAGCATTCTTCACATGTTTTCTTGGAACATAATCTTCTCTGGCTGGCAAGTTCTTTAACCTGTAACGTGTTTCAGTTTATAAACTGTCCCAAAGGCATAAAAAAATAACAATAAGTTTCTTTCTTATCTATTGAAAGTGCAATAGGCATGAATGAGTTCACATACCCATTGTGTAACAACAAAACAGCTTTCAAGCTTAGTTTTGATGAATCGATGAACATTCTCCATGCTTCTGGATTAAATTGAAACTCCAGTTCTACATCCAACCATTTACATCAGAGCAGACCGAAAGGCTGGGTTCTACAGTAGATTGAAAATCCTTCATGCTTCTTTCTGAAGATGTATATTCTTGTGTCTTGAACTACCTAGTTCTACTGGTACAGTATTGATCCCAAAAGCTCTGCTTGTTGCCTGGATACTCCTCTTCAGCTAAGGTAAATTATTTCCAATTCGATGGTGAATCAGGAATTGGGAGTTTGTCCCAATGCGGCACTGTCTTTATTACAGCTGGGATCTTTTGATACCACATGTTATCATTGTTTGGTGGATAGTTGGCTCACAATAGACAATTGGAATAGCAAAAGATTTGCTCTTCTTGTTTCCCTTCACCTATTCTATGAGATTCACATAGCACATAGCAGTTCACAGGATAATTTGACCTTGGTGGGGAAAGGTATGAAGTTGTTACACAGCCCGATGCAGGAAAGAAAAATAAGATATGAATATGAATTAGCTTGCTTATTTATTCAGTTCCCTTTATTTCTATTAATAGCTTAATATGTAAAGCTTGCTTGTTCAAACTTTATTGAATTTTTTTTTAATTTCTTGTAAAATTCCTTAAGTTTTGCCTACTCTCCCAAATGTTAAGGTATGTAGTCCCCTTGTTACTCTCATATTATTGACACAATAGGAACCTGCCCTAATTTTCTTTTTGAGATTACAGTTTAGAGCTTATATTGACTTAGAATTATGATTCATTTTTCCCTTAGTGGAGATTGATCAAAAAAGTAGTTATAAACACTGTAATCGAGATTGTTATTTAAACATTTGTATTATTTGATTTTTTAAGGGTTTACATTAAATTGCAGTGTTTATCAACAAGAGTTCATTGTAAAAAGTTCATAGTAGAGCCACAAAATAATAAATATGTGAAAAGTATTAGTAATTTGACAAAGTACATTTGTTTATAATGCAGTTAAATAAGTTCTTAATGGTACTCACTTTGTATTACATTTACTTGAAGTGTCTGGTTTAAGAGCAGATTAGGGCTGAGCAATGCATGGCAATCATAGTTACCACTGTCATTTTCTTCCAAATTCTGAATAACTATATTCACAACACTACCACTTTGGTTCACTATTGTCACTCTGTTCTTGCTGAAACAAACAGTTGACAACAGTTGTGTACCAAAAGATGGAAAGGTTCTAATTTAATAGGCTTGACCATTTATAAGAATATCAAAATTAAATATTTCAAGCTGGCCCTTTGAAAAAAAATTGTAGCATTTTATATGATTACATTTTGTGCAATATTTTAAAGAGGAAATTAAAACCTTTAAGTCTAAATGATTGATAATTTAATGTTTTAACCGTTAAAGACTTGTTTGAATGGAAATGAGAAGTGACCAAATTGTGTGATATACTGTACAAATAATTAATAACAGAGTTGTACCATTCAAAGAATTAATTACTCGCACATTACTTACATGGATACAATAAAATTAAAATTAAAATTCCACCAATTGAACTTATGACCAATTCATCAAGTAAAACCAAAATATTGGTTTTGTCAATAGCTAGTGTTATTGTGAAAAAATTCCAAGGTTAGAAAATAACCATTTGATGCCAGGGGAGGATGGGGTTTATTTCTTTTGCGGTTGGTTTAAAATAGCCCAGCCCAGTTAAAAAAGGCTATCTCATGACAGACTAATCAGGATATTAGGTACAGGATTAAGTTCGACCAAAAATCTAAATGAAGTGCAGTTTTCCTCATTCTTTAATTGAAAACGTTGAAATTTGAATCAATGAAATTGTTTTTCATTTTATAGTAATCATGTTGAAATTTGTTTGAATTTTTTTTAACACAATGAGCCCCACTGTGGTCCATAGGTCCAAAGTGAACTTTAAACTTGAATCAAAGTGGGCGCTAAAACCATGCTGCATAAGTTGTTTCTGACCTTTCCTAAGCCCATGGGATTGCATTTATGTGATTGTGGCTATTGGGTGGGAGCTAATTTGTACAGGGATAAAAGAATTTAAGCCATCACAGTAATGGATTATAAGTTTATTAACAGCTCCTAAATACCTTCCCTATAGACTATCAAAAAAAAAAAAACACCACTCAATGTTTCTACTTACCATGATCTCAGTTTATGTGAACTGCATTTTGGTTACAACTTAGTATAACTACCACGTCGATGATGTGTTCAAATGACCTATTCATTTCTAACTAACTACCCCAAGTTTGTGAAGACTTGAGAAGAGTGAAAAAATGTCTCACACAAATGCAGAAAGATCCCCACAACAATCAGCTCTTCTAGCTACAGAAGAAAGCATCATGGCATCGATTCCCCCCTGTCTACTAAACTGGAACAACATCCAGAGAAATCAGATTTTTCCTTCCTTGCTCCTCTTTACCCACTATTTTGATCGTAAATATTTGGGTGTTCAGCCCACTAAAAGTAACTTATTACTCAACCAACAGCCAATGAAGACTAACTGCTGCATTTTATTTTAGTTGCCTGCTGCTCAATGCTTAATTTATGTTTGTGAGGATGGTAATTCATTGTGGAATTTATAAGTCTCCTTCTGAAAAATTTTGATTGCTTAACATATTCTCAGACTTATTATAATCTGGTTAAAATTTGTTCTGTTAAATGGCAGGCTCTTTGCCTGTCTGTATATTTAGTTGATGACAATTTTTAATTTTAAAATGATTTTTGTCTAGGGGTAACTTACTCAGGGTATTGCATCATCATGCTGCTTGGAGTGGCGCACACTTGAGTTTGCTTTTAGTATAATAATCTTAGCTTAATTAAGGTAATCACTATATGGTGTCCTTAGAGGCCAGTATTTATATTTTCTAGCTATGCTTTGTATTATTCCACATGGCACTCGAGTTCTAGGTAACGTTGTTTTATTGCATTATTATTATTATTATTATTATTATTATTATTATTATTATTAGCAGCACCGCGTCTTACTACCCGTTCGGGTTATACTCACGCTAATGTGTAATGGTAGGGTAATTGTGAGATGAAATGAAGGACCTACAATTTAACGTGGAATCCGAACCACGGTGGAGACCTGGCATTCCTCACATTCACAAGATATCTTGTCAGAGGTGAAGGAAGGGTTTGGTAATTAGATAAATCTTTGCCGGGACCGAGGATTGAACCCCGGTCGCCAGCACAGAAGTCTGACACCTTACCCCTAGACCGACAGGTCAACTGTTGTTTTATCGCAGAATTGTTCTACCATTATTAATATAAGTGGATTTGACCACTATTATGACTTGGGGCAGAGGTGATAGCTCCCAATGAACTATTGATAATAGCTGGGTCCAAATGTCTATTGTTTCGCACCCTCAGTGGCTAGGCTAGGTTTAGGGGGATTTATCCACCCAGTAGCATCTTGCCCTCCTGGCTTTTTCATGTCCCAGCATGGGCTTAAATTGTTCTTAAGTAATAAGCATTGTTGAAGCATTCTTAAAAGGGTCTATGCAAATCAATTGCCATTTAGAAAAGAATTAATTACCTGGGTGTTTTTACTGTAAATGGCCTTTCAATTTAATTGTAAATCCACTTCACCTTTAAAGTGGAGTACTGGCACAATATATTTATTTCAATTAAAGTTTTTTTTTGGTATTAATATATAATTTCAACACCATTGGTGTGGATATTCTTGGAGATTTATTAGTATTACTAAATCACATATTTCTTGAGTAAAATAATTAATAATTTTGTTTGAATGTTGTCCCTTTTATTATCTCATTTAATGAACACAGCAAATAGTCTGTTGTTATAGTCATGAAAATTATCTAAGCGCTTGGTTATAAATGTACAATGTCTATTTAAACATTATTTTAAATAAAATAACTTAAAAAGACTTTTTCCAATTGTATCTTTCTGTTACCTTGCCTAATTTAAGTGTTCTTTTACTATATTATGTTTATGTCAAAGGGTGAAAAATCTTAGGATGTTATGGTATAGTGAAGTTGTAATTTTAAAGATAATTTGGGAACACTTATTATGGACATCCTTGATCTTTATTTAAACAAGGGTGATCGTAAATGTCAGCAGTGGCACTTGTGGCTTGTATCAACAACACAAGCGATGAGCGTGTATGTGTATGTGTAACATTGGAATCAGAGAGAACATACCTGCACAATTGGTCTGGACAATTATTTTTCCCTTTTTTATGACAGCTCAAACAAAATAAAGGATGTGTGTGTATTTTCTCCAATTTGAACATCTTTGGATAAATTATAAAACATGTTATGTCACACTATCACAATTGAACTACAAAAAATTAAGATTTGAAAATATAATAAATTACATTACTTGAAAAAGTATATTTTCCTTTTTGGGGTTACCAATGGGCTGTGGATAATATGAAAATGTACTGCAGCACCACACTAAATATTATTATTATTATTATTATTATTATTAGCACCGCGTCTTACTACCCGTTCGGGTTATACGCACTTACGCTAATGTGTAATGGTAGGGTGATTGTGAGATGAAATGGAGGACCTACAGTTTAACGTGGAATCCGAACCACGGTGGAGGCCTGTCATTCCCCACATTCACAAGATGTCTTGTCAGAGGTGAAGGAAGGGTTTGGTAATCNGATAAATCTGTGCCGGGACCGAGGATTGAACCCCGGCCACCAGCACAGAAGTCTGACACCTTACCCCTAGACCACCAGGTCACCCGTTAATAGGAAGTGTATACACATGTGAGGAGGGAGTATTGAAAACCATTTTGGAAAAATTAACCCTTGTACACTTGACAGATTCGAACCTCCTACTCGTCATTGGCAGTCTAGTCTACTGCGTGGATAGTGTGTTAGACCATGTGGTCATCGAAGTGAGTAGCTCAATAAATAAAATTCATTAAAACCCCCTTAGGTCTCAAGCTCAAATTAGTTTTAGTTCAAGGCCCTCTAGGATACAAATGACACACAGGTCCAAATGGTGAAGCTGTTTAACATATGTTTTTATATTAATAGTTTTCCTTTTTGGAAGGTGGATTTCTATTTAAAATATTTCATATTTTAAGACCTCTCTTTGGAAAGAAATGTTATAAAATTGAATTGTTTTGTGGATGATGTTATGAAAATCACTGTTTTAAATAATAAGTACCCACTCACTTTGCAACTACTGTATAGAAGAACTTTATTAAGGTGAGCTAGTTGGGATCGAAACATAATCATATTAGTAAAAATTTGGATGTGGGAGGAGGGTCTGTGAGAAGAAAGTGTATGCATGTTCCCATGCACCCGTAACATTTACATTAATTTAACTGATGTAAGGCAATTAATATATGCTATAGTTTTACATTTATATTTTTACAGTAGGCCCTGCTGTAAATATTTTTAGTTAAATAAAAATACATTGTGTTGACTATAACATATAAATTAACCACCTCTGTGGTCTAGTGATCAGTGTTCCTAGCTAAAGATCCAGAGGTCCTGGGTTGTATCACCGGCGCTTCCAAACATTTATCTGTGAAGCGGTGGGTCTGGAACAGTGTAAAACTCGGCCTCGTGTCGTCAAATGAGGAGCAAACTCCAGAAAGTAGCAGCTCTGGTTTAAAAAAACCGAGATTAACAGCCTGAGTGCATGTTGTGCTGACCACATGACAGCCTCTATCCAAAAATGTTGGCACTATCATCACTAATGGCAGCAGCCGCTCGATCACTATAGCTTACCTTGGAGCTCACACCATGGAGTTTTTAAAATGTAAATTCATTTAATAATAGCTACTGTTTCTAAAAAATCACTTTTAATATTGTTTTAAAACCGCAAAATTAGCAAATAAAAATAACAAAAGATAAAAAAAACCTTTTTTTTTAATTTACATAAGTCTGGGAAATTTTTAACCTAAAAGTTTCCTTCAGCCCGTCATTGAATTTTTGTAACCAGATAAATTTGCCTTTGGTTATTCGAATAGACTACCAGACCAACCTTTCTTGGAATACATTTATTAAGCTTACCTATCATGAGAGCTAGTGGGCCAGCTCCATGACATATTAAAATAGGGCACAATTCCATTTGGTAGGCCTTTATTAAGAACTTGACATGTCAAATTCAAAGTATCATCAACAAAGGCATGTAAGATGTGTCGGACTACAAAATTAGAGTCTGGAGTAATAGACAATGTGAAACTGCCCCGATTTACATCAGCACCTAGAAAAGAAGCATTCCTATACATTTTTACAAAAATAAGCTTAGATGATAATGACATATTGGAAATAAATTAATAAACCCAAAATTATTATTGTTACTGGAGAGTGGGGGAATATTTAGAGGTTTTTAAAACCAAATTTTGTGAATAGCATTATTTTTAAGTGATCTATTTCTATGTAGGTACACATATATTACACTCTTTATCAAATTAAACCTTTTCCTGATGTAGTAACTAAAATTTAAATAATAGAATATAAGTTTGTCATGTCCTTATTTGTTGTCGGGAAATAAATTTGACAAGCAAAGATGTTATTCTTGCAAAGCAACCGATATGGCAGATTTTAAGCTAAATACAACCCAGGTTTAACACAAGACCATTAAAAAGTACAAACTCATAAATATAACAGTTTGGGATTTGTATAACATGTTTGGTACCAGATTGGAATCTTAACCATTTTTACAGTTGATTTGTATACCACAAATTTCCATATGTTATAATTTGGGGTAATATTGATAGGTCTGTTATCACTAACAGAGTGTCTAGCAGTTTTAGATGACATGATGACTAGCCTTATATATTTTTTAAAAGGTTTCTGAAAATTGGAAGAAAACTTTAATGAAAGGATTTCCAGCCAACAGTACATAATTTCAGCCTCTTTCTTCCTGGTGTTGAAATAAGTCATGATAGCATTGAAAAACTTAAAACTAAAATACATAAATGCTAACAAATAAGAAAATGTAACACTTAAACAAAGACTTTGCTTCATTTTGGTCCACCAAAAATGTATGTAATTTTGTTTCGTTTTAGAAAATGTATTTAAATTGACAAAGGAATTCATAAAAAACCAAGGAAAACTTCCTGCCTTAAGAAAGAAGCGTTAATTAAAATAGCTGATGACAAGCTAGGAAACGTAATTATTGTATGTATGTATCTAGACAATTATTAATAACAAAAGAAATTATTTATAAATCAGATTATTACATCCTATTCTTAGAATGTTTTCTAAAATGTTAATGAAAACAGTAAGATCTGTCCTAGTAAAATATATCTGAAATATATCTGGTGTCTGTAAAGATTAATTATGTTAATAATCCATAAACATAGGTGGTTTAATTACTTTGAAATTTAAATTAATTTTATATTTGGTTAAAAAAAAAAAAGTTACCATGAGTTTGAAATAAAGCAGACAATTTTTGTGAGTTAAGACCAATATGGTATGTATTAGCAGATGCCTCAAGTACACATTATTCATTTCTAAGGAAACAGCATTATGTCCAAGAAAAATGAAAAATTATTAAGTGAAAAATCAAGTGTGATGGAAGGGTTATGTATTTTTGTAGTTTTAATATCAAAACAAGTATATGGCCAAAATAAATAAGATATACTATTACACCTTAAAAACCATTTAATTAAATTTGATACATACAGGCTCATTAATAAATATCAAGAGTTCTTGAATATTTGTCATGAGCAAAGTGAAATTTGATAATAAATGTTTTAATAAAAAGAAAAAAAAGGGCCAACTAGCATACATATTGATGATCCTATTAACCCTTTCCCTGTTGTGGGCGTTGATCAACGTCTTTGTTTGCCCGGATGTTCCCTGGTGCAGGCATGATTTGATGTTTCAATGCAATAAGTTATTGTAATGCCATCTATTAATGAACCACTGTAGTTTATCCAGTCTGAATACTTCGGCCCGTATGCAAGAACGATGCAAAGCACGGCCAAAGTACAAGCAAGGTATCAGAGGTGTGCTAGGATGATCGATGACACAATATCTTAATTTAATAATATTTTATTTATCACCGCGTCTTACAACCCGTTTGGGTTATACGCTTTAAGTACTAATTACTCTAATGGATTAGGACTTGAGAAGGTTGAATTAGAGGAAGTGAACCCGCATTTGCGTGGAGGGAGAGTGGAAAACCATTTAGGAAAAACAACCCACAGTTCACTTGACCGAGATTCGAACCTCGATCTCCCCGTCCTCAGCGGTCGAGCTCAACACGACAAGCGCGTTAGCCAACTACGCCACCGAGGCGGATAATATCTTAATTCTCACCAAAGTCTGGTCCTGAGCTTGCTTTGGCTATACTTTGCCCGTACTTTGAGGATATTTCCACAATATGGCACTGCGCGCGTATACAAATGAGACAGCTGTTTTCACGACATAGCCTGATTATGGTGGGTTTAGATCCTCTAGATTTTGCTTTTTTCGACATTCTCGACGAATTTGTAAAAGAAGAAAATCATGAAGTGGTTAGAATTCCTCAGAGGCATGTTAGGAGTTCCAGAATTCTTTGCAGTCTTATACTGACAATCAATTTCGTCAAATATTTTGATTTTTGAAGCAAGTTATTCGCCAGGATATTTGCTTATGTTAGGACTGGATATTCCTCACACACGACGAAGATTTCCACTACTTCCAATACAGCAACTACTAATTGGCCTATGATTTTATGCCACGAGAAACTTCTAGGTAGGCCTAGTACTTCAATGTAAATACTTTCCTTTAAAACTGTTATTTTTAATATTACCAAACTAAAAAAAGTTCTTGTTATGACGTGTTTGTTTTTGAGAGGGAACCACTAATTTAATTTATCGTATAACTCTTAACTTATATTAAGATTGGTTTTTAAATATGTATTATATACAGTTAAGTTTCTAGGCGATTTTTTTATAGTAGTTTGTTTGCTGATAACAGTGCAAATATTTCAGTAGTTAGTCTACTTTAATGATAGGCCTATATTATTAAGGCAAGTAGCCTATATTCCATTCATGGTAGGAATTACTCTCTGAAAGGTCTTTTTCCTACCAATATCCTACTATATAGTAGATTTATGGTAGGGAAAAAGGCCTTTCAGAAAGTCAATTCCTACGGTGAATGGAATATAGTAGGTTTATTATTTTGTAATTGATATAGAATTAGATAAAGGTGAGAATTTTGGTTGAAGTAATATTTATACAGAAAGATAGCCTAATTGTTAGTCCTGCATTTGATACAATCATGCACTCTTGAATGTTAACTTATAACAAGTATTACTTTAACAACAAACATATTTTCAAAACAGCTTTGTAGTTTATAAAAGGGTTTGTAGATAATCATAGCCCTTCCAATTTTTTATATAATAACATTTAATGGAAACATAATGGTAATGCCAACCATGTTGTAAAAATATAGTAGGCCTAACCTTTTATATTCTTTTTTCTAGATTGTTAGTGGGGACTTGTTCAATATAGACCAGTCAACTGTATCTCGGGTTGTTAAGAAAATCTCCATTCTGTTAGCGGGTAATGTTCGGCGTGTGCTGAAGTTTCCTACCAAGAGTGGCTGAACTGACAGCTGCAGACTTGCAGTTCTATGAAAGAGCCAACTTCCCTGGTGTGTTAGGCTGTATAGACTGCAACCACATTGGAGTTCAGAACCCCGGTGGACCAAATGAATACATTTACAGGTAACCCTTATGATATGCTAAAATAATTATAGGACTGACATAATTTTCTGAAAAAAGTTTCTTCCCAAACAAAATTCAAACAATAGTGGAACCTACAGCTATTTTACATAGACCCATAGCATTTGTATAGTTACTGAGATCTTTTATTTGTATACATCTAATCAGGCAAAACTTAAATTTCATTAATAAGTACCTATTAGGCCTACACACTAGGCCCAAATTTTTCATCATATTGTAGACGTATTATTATTATTATTATTAGCACAGCGTCTTACTACCCGTTAGGGTTATACGCACTTACGCTAATGTGTAATGATAGGGTGATTGTGAGATGAAATGGAGGACCTACAGTACGTGGAATCCGAACCACAGTGGAGGCCTGGCATTCCCCACATTCACAAGATGTCTTGTCAGAGGTGAAGGAAGGGTTTGGTAATCATCTTGAAAAGTTACTAGACAAAATTATGTATCCCTACGCCGAACCATATGATCTGCAAAAACATGTGTTTAGCAGCTGTCACTTCTGACAGTCAAAATTTAGGTATATACCTAAATTTTGACTGCCATAAGTCAGCTGTGAGCTGTCAGTCAGCACCAAAGAAGCCATGGGGCTACTGTAGGTCAAACCATGCAAACTATGCTAGGTACCATTTCATTCGCTAATAAATTAGAATCTCAGTTAATATTTACAAAATAAACTATTTGACTTTTGTAGTATAAGATGACATTACGTAAGGAATTATGGGCAAACAACGTGTTGGTCTAGTATGTTTATGTTGGGACTTATTTATTCATTTGTATAAATGTTGTGAAAATAAAGACCGGATGTACATCACTGGCTGGAACTACTTCACCAGGGTCTTGTCTTCACTGCCCGGACCTATTCGACCAAGATCTTGTCTTCACTGACTGGACCTACATCACAAGTGTCTTCTAGCCTTGTGTGGCGTTACAAAAAATTGGTCAGACTGTGACAAAACGCCTCATATCTGGTTAATCTGCATTATATGTTTTTGCATGAGGTATTTTAAGGCTATATTTTGCAAATTTCCTAAATATCTTTTGCCTTAGTAAAATCTTACTATGAAACAGAATAGTCGACTTATCTTTTACTTTTGTGTTAAAAAAACATACCTAATCAGTCTTCTAAATCCTTTTTTTTTCTTAATTTGTGAATATATATCCTTGTAAGAATAAGTGTATATTGCATCCAACATTTGAGTTAATGTGTTAGTAATTGACACATACATCATAAAAACTAATCTAAATTTTTTAGACAAGCTAAAATTGTATGGATCCAAACTATTTTCTTTCATTCTCGATATGTGTTTTAGCCAATTTGGCTTCTTCTAACTGGCATTAGAAAAATTATATTTATTTACCATTTTACAATAATTAAAAACATGCATATAGTAAAGTATTTTTATATAAATCATTAAGAAAATAAATTATTTAAAAAAAAATTATACCTACAAACAAACATAAATAAATTAAAATTATCTGTTCAAATGGCATCTTGAATCATAAATAAATTCTGCAGTTATCAAGCCTCTACATTATTTTTATTTTTATATATAAATAACATATTTTGTGGTAAATTATGTTCCATTTACAAATAATATAATGGTAGTAAAACTAGTAAATATATTTTTCTAATAACTATAACCTAATCAAGAAACGGAAACTTATATTTTATTAAAATGGATTCTTAAAAAATTTGTGTAGAGAACCAGAAATTAAGTGTTTTGGTGAAACTCCCTGGTTTAGTCCATGACCAATTATATACTTAATATTATGGTACACTGGTTTACAATACAGTGATCGAATGGTTCAAGGTGTCACTCCCATAATAGGCTGTGCTGCTGATGAGAGGGAGATCTGTGTTCAAATCCTGGTAGAGAGGTTTCTCCACACAAATACTGGTACACTTCCTACAAATTAAACCTACCTACTGCTAGCACATTAGTGTTATTAGTTCATCTACATACACCATGCTCAGGTTGTCACATGATAATATACACTGTCAAGCAAAGTTTGGTGAAGTAAAGAAAGAGAATGGATAATAACGGCAAAGAGGCACATCTGTCGAAGTTCTTTCTACTCAAAAGTAGTTACAGTAGCCCCATGACTTCTTTGGTGCTGACTGACAGATCATAGCTGACGCCTTTGAAAAGTTACCAAACCAAATTATGTATCCCTACGCCGAACCATATGATCTGCAAAAACATGTGTTTAGCAGCTGTCACTTCTGACAGACAAAATTTAGGTATATACCTAAATGTTGACTGTCAGAAGTCAGCTGCTAGCTGTCAGTCAGCACCAAAGAAGCCACGGGGCTACTGTAGCTTCAATTATGCATGAAACTTCAACACCATAAGGGTAGAAATCACCTTTGTCATCCACCAAACAAAGCATATTGGGCCTGGTGACAAAGTGAATTCAACATGGAGAGAACCTTCCAAGAAAATGATTTAGAGCTCCAAAAACTCATTATAATCATCACAAAGTGTTTTTTTTTCTCACACAGAAACTCCACTTCAGTAAACTCCATATTTTCTCGCTTTACTGGACTGAGAATAGTTGACAGTTCCTCCGTATCAGTGATTGTCGAGAAATTACTTTGAGCTATATTAAACCATATTTTTTTAAAGATTTTAGAAAGCAACACCTCAGGTCCAGATGTGGTATTTAAACTTACAAAGAATTCTGTCCCAGATGTCAGCTCTATAATGTGATGACAGCAAGCAAAGTGCAGCATGGTTTGCTTAGCTTTTGCTCGATCAGAATACTAGCACCTTTCTGCAAACCTTAATTAGAGCCGGTGGTGTCCAAACAGTCTTTCACATTCTATTCCTCCAAATCGTGGACCACTAGAGATGACTGTTTAACGCCCATTCCATTAGAAGTGTTACTCACCCTAATCAGCTGGGAAACTCCATTTCCAGACACATGTACAGGAAGACCATCTATATGATTGTTTCCAGACAGATCATAAAATAACTTTACAGCCCAATGGGCCATTGGTACATTGTATAAATATTCTTTCAGTGCATTTTACAAAAATTGAGACAAATGTTTACAGGCTGACGCTTAATAGAACTATAATTTATATTGAAACCACTGATGCCGAGTCCAAGGCTTTGAGCTGTGTCAGCAACAACGAAGGTCGTTTTTCTGTTGTTCATCTTGGTGCAATCCAATGCAGCCGATAGTCGGGGTGGATTTCTTCTTAAAAGGCAAAATCAGTTTATCAATAATATCTGCCACAAATCTCATTTTACATTCTCCTTTATCAATGCTGCTTGTCAAAATTAAACTTAATGAGGGCTTGTTGTAGGCTTTTTCTTTTCGTTTCCTCTCTGTCAATTTGATGCATCCTACAAGTTTCTTTAGCAGAAAAAGCCTTCTCTATTGACCCTATGTAACCTCATCACCCTGGTTCCCTCTGTGCTAGAAGAAACTCTTATTCTTCTTCCATTCAATTTAGATTGAAAGAATTTGAATGTGCAATGCCAAACAGAGTTCATTTTGGATGAAAAGTAGTTTCATGAACTGCACGCAACTGTGTTGCTCTACCCTTGTGTTTCTTCTGTTTTTTTTCCATTCTTTGTAGTTTGTCAAGCTTGTAAATGGTGTGGTATTTGCAAAACGTGGGTACACCGGTTCTCTCTCATATTTCCATTTATTTTTGGATAACCGTGGCTGAAGCCTGTCGTTATTTCTGTCCTCAAATGAGGTGTAAGTAACAAAACAAACCCAATACTTCCCAATTTAAGGAAAAACAAACACAATACTTCACAGTTTGAGGAAAAACAAACCCAATACTTCCCAATTTGAGGAAAAACAAACCCAATACTTCCCAATTTGAGGAAAAACAAACACAATACTTCCCAATTTGAGGAAAAACAAACACAATACTACCCAATTTGAGGAAAAACAGACACAATACTTCACAGTTTGAGGCGAGACTTCGATTTCTGCAAGTTCTGTAAGAGTTCAACGGATACAACTCAGATTGACTATGAGTTGCCATTTCTGAAACAACATTGTGAATATACCATATACACAAATCTACACATGTCGTGGGAAACCTCTAATTTTTTTTTAAATAAAAAATTGTGGCAGGGTTTTATAATGCATGAATTAGATAGAAAAGCGATTATTTTTATTTGTGGTTATAGCCATAACCCAATATCATGTTCTTTGAATTGAAAAATGACACCTGTACATGGGAACCGAACCCGGGACTTTTGGCTTAGTACAGCAATGCTTTAACCACTGATCTATCCAGGAAGGAATTGTTCTGTGCCCAGAGTCATTCTTCACTTATATTTCGAGGTAGAGTATGTGGTGGACTTGCAGAAATTGTTGCCTACCAATGTGGGATCAATTAAGAATCACGAGCTATCAGATAGCGCAGCCAGCAACAACTTGGTACAGTAGCCCCACGGCTTCTTTGGTGCCGACCGACAGCTCACAGCTCACTTCTGACAGTCAATATGTAGGTATATACCTAAATTTTGACTGTCAAAAGTGACAGCTGCTAAACACATGTTTTTGCAGATCATCTGGTTCGGCGTAGGGATACAATAAAAAATTGTGGCAGGGTTTTATAATGCATGAATTAGATAGAAAAGCGATTATTTTTATTTGTGGTTATAGCCATAACCCAATATCATGTTCTTTGAATTGAAAAATGACACCTGTACATGGGAACCGAACCCGGGACTTTTGGCTTAGTACAGCAATGCTTTAACCACTGATCTATCCAGGAAGGAATTGTTCTGTGCCCAGAGTCATTCTTCACTTATATTTCGAGGTAGAGTATGTGGTGGACTTGCAGAAATTGTTGCCTACCAATGTGGGATCAATTAAGAATCACGAGCTATCAGATAGCGCAGCCAGCAACAACTTGGTACAGTAGCCCCACGGCTTCTTTGGTGCCGACCGACAGCTCACAGCTCACTTCTGACAGTCAATATGTAGGTATATACCTAAATTTTGACTGTCAAAAGTGACAGCTGCTAAACACATGTTTTTGCAGATCATCTGGTTCGGCGTAGGGATACGTAATTTGGTCTGGTAACTTTTTAAAGCTGTGAGGTGTCATTCAGCACCAAAGAAGTCATGGGGCTACTGTAGTTGGCTTTATGCTGCCAATTGTACAATTATATAGCTGTACAAGTCCACATATCATGGGGGATTAAATAGCTAAGCTATTAGTTTTGTTAATTACATTTATAGTAGTATCTTTTTATAATACAGCTTAACATTTATAAAATCCCCTTTGGTAGCCTTATGGTCTAAGTCACTACTATCGTAGCATACTAGCCTGCCGATGATGAGGAGATCGAGGTTCAAATCTAGAATTGAGTGTAAAAAGGTTGGTTTTTCAAAATGGTTTTCCACTCAACCTCCACGCAAATGCAGGTACACTTCCTCTAAATATAGCCTTACTCATCCTCAAAACCACTAGCATAATTACCCAAACTGGTAGTAAGAAGCAGTGCTAAAAAAATCTAAAGGGTGGGAGCACCAACTTTTACAATTTTTAAATTAAGGACTACCCTATTATTTTGTTATTAAAAATAATCATATAATATTAATAATTTAGTAGGAAAAAAATCCCAATGGCTATTCCATAACAAGAGATCCAACGAAAAAACGTTTACACGCTTGGATTTATTTCACATTTGGCTCACATAACATAGGCTACTGTACCTACAGTAGCCCCATGGCTTCTTTGGTGCTGACTGACAGCTCACAGCTGACTTCTGACAGTCAACATTTAGGTAGGCTATATACCTAAATTTTGACTGTCAGAAGTGACAGATGCTAAACACATAGTTTTGCAGATCATCTGGTGCGGCGTGGGGATACGTAATTTGGTCTGGTAATTTTCCAAAGCCGTCAGTCAGCACCAAAGATGCCATGGGGTTACTGTACATAGTTAATAAACAATCCAAAATTTTTATCTGCTTTAATTTTAAAATTATTGACCTCTGAATTTTTTTTCTAAATAGTGAGTTGTTTGCCGACACACAGTTACAAAATTAATGAACGCTCAATCGAGATAAAGAACAGCTTATTATATAAGTTTTTGTATGATAGGTAACATCACTAGTTTGTGGCCAATTTATAATTTTTAAGGTCATGTCATAAAATATTTGACTATGAATTTCTCAAAAACCTTATTTTTTTAAAAAAATATAAAATAAACAGATGAACTTGAATATTTTAGCATAATTTGTGGAAAGTTTCATTGTAGGATCACAGTGGAATCATTGTGTTTGTCAATTTTTTTTTAATATCATGCAAAGGAGAATCCATTCATGTGAAAGAAAAGTTGTAATTTTAATTTACCATTTTCCACTCCCTTGAACAAAACCCACTATTTTTTTTAGTTTAGATTACTGCTATTATACTAGCATGCTAAAATTGGTTAAATAAGAAAACTAGGAGAGAGGAGGTTAGCCGGGGGAAGGTGCAGCACACCACTTTAATGAATGTCCGCCCTGGAGTAGAAAATTTGAAACAGAAGTTAAAAACATAAAGCTGGAAGAAGAAATGATAGACCATATTACCTTCAAGCAATGGGTGTCATTTGAAAGATCTACTTTTCAAATATTCACCAAAACCACAGGGCTAAGATTTTTTGGAATCATTGTGTGAACAGCTTTTGGTTCTGAAAATACATTCTTTTATAGCAAAAAAAAATAATTATAAACGCTAGAGCTACAGTATTTGAAGGAGAACATAAAAAAATGAGGCTACAGTCTATTTTTATTTTGCAAAAAAATAATGCCTTTGTTTACAAGATGAGATCCAGTCTTTTCGTTGGAACAACGACCAGGCAAAACCTTTTCCAATAGCAGTGTACCTATTTCGAGAATTTGGAGGGTCTAGAATTTAAAAGTTTTTTTTTTTTTTTTGTATCTTTGAATATCTTAAGAATGACAAAGTTACAGTTCATTTAGTTCAGAAAAATGTATCTCATATCTAAAATCTGCACTGATAACAGATTTGAAAAAAAGTCCGCCGCTTCGTCGATGGTTCTAAAACAGTAAACTTCAAGGCTTGAGTGGCATTTCTAAACAACAGCCCAAGGTATAGGAGTGTGTGATGGGTGGGAAGAACCGTGGGAAGAACCGTGAAAAGACTTACAGAAAGGCAAAGTCTCCAATGACCCTATGAAAAGCAAATTAAGACACTATCACAATTGTTTACATGGAGTCAGCCCAACATTGATTTCATGGAATTATTTTTGTTTCATAACAAACAACGAAAAAAAGAAAATAGAGAGTGCTTTATGAATGATTTCTGGTTGCAAAATCAATACAAGGCACCCAATGGTTCCACAATTTCCTCCCTGCATCATAAAATGAGACAGGCCTACTGACAAAGGTATTTTCAAATAGTGAGCAATCATATAGGTTTTATCCGTCAGGAAAAGGTTTGAAACAGACGCTTACACTAGAAGTGAGAGAATACGTAACATTTAAGCACGACAATGAATTGTGGCTTGGTGTAGTTTTGGCAAAGAACAAGATAACCGAGATAGTAGAAATGACGTTCCTACTCTATCCTTTGCATGCACATCAGACTTTTAAGATAAACTCAAAAGTGCCTCTCTGCCGAATCCTGACTTTGGTTCAACCCGGATTTTCCACTGGTCGCACTTATTACCTTTGTTGCAAGGAAGAGATGAACACAGCGACCACGGCTATTAATAATTACAATGCAGTGCATTGTTGAAGTTGTTAAAAAAAAATGTTTTAAGGCTCAAAAAATGTTATGGCATGGCCTTGAAATTATAATCTGTACCAAACTACAGTTATGTAAAGATAAGCTTAAAATAGTTGTTTCTCCAACCTTTTATCTCATTTCTAGCTTGAGTCATCATTTTTTTTGTAATAGTGTTGTCAGCAGAAAACTGTGATTTTATTTATTTTTATTTTATATTAAGATTCTAGAGGGACATTACTCAAAAACTACTGCAGATAAAAATCTAAAAAAATTTATTTTTATTATCTCTTGGGGTACATTAGGTGAACCAAATTTTTTTTTTTATATATATATATATAAAAGCGGGTAGACTTTAGGTTTTAAGGTTCTATAGTGTTAAAATAAAGGATCACTTTACAGAGTATAGGCCTATATGTATGAGTTTGGTGATGGGTTTCATCCCTTTATTATTGGTATGTCTGTATTCTTGAAGTGTTGATTCTAAAAAAAAATAATTTCTAATTATTCTTTGAAATGGGAATGATGCTTAAGCAGCTCAACCCCTTCATGACCACAGGCTTACCCTAATTCAAAAAACATTATTTTTTTTCTTTTAGTTATTTTACTAACAAAAACAAAACTGTAGGCGATTCCTGTTATATAAAGTGTGAAACTACTAATTGCAATTTTTTTATTTTGTTAAGTCAATTTAAAAGTAATACAAAAAAAAACCTAAGATTACAAATAAAAACATTACTCAATTTTATAAAATTTAATATAAGTGAATGTGATGAATTAATTTTTTTTTTTTACTTTGAACAACCTGCCTGAAATTTGAAGTGAGGTTGGTACTACTGAACTGATTCTAATTAAATCGTGGAGGGGAACTTCTATGAGTCAAGATCTGAACTTATCATGATGAAGTTCATCTTTGAGAATCCTGCTTCACACACATATGGTGAGCCAAACAGTGTTGACAAATTTATGGCTAAGGTTTTTAGTTCTGGGTATTTACTATCGCCAGCATGTTTATCCCAGAGTTGTTCTCATTTGAGTATTTGGAACGTTAGTAATTAATTAATAATTAATATTTAGCACCGCATCTTACTACCCGTTCGGGTTATACGCTTTAAGAACTAATTACTCTAATGGATTAGGAATTGGGAAGGTTGAATTAGAGGAAGCGGACCCGCATTGGCGTGGAGGGAGAGTGGAAAACCATTTAGTAAAAACCACCCTCAGTTCACCCGACCGAGATTCGAACCTCGATCTCCCTGTACTCAGCAGTCGAGCTCAACACGACAAGCGCGTTAGCCAACTACGCCACCGAGGCGGGTTAGGAACGTTAGTATATTTGTCCTTTAAAACCGAGTTAAATCGACCTTCCACGGATGTAAAATCTTTTCTTCAAGGTATAGGTCTGTAAAAAATTGTGTTTGTTGTCCGGATGAAGACCATGGTCGGCAATTTAGTGAACCCTGCACTAGAACAATTTACATGGTTTGATCTGTGATCCCTTAAGAAATTACCTCATTTTATGCTACGAAAGTCAATTTTTTTGTAATTAGTTTGGATTCTAATTTATTATCAAACTGAGCAGTGGCAAGGTTAGCTGAATAATTACCGTGGTAAAGGTTAGGTTAAGATTGTTTGGAAAGGAAACAAATAATATAGGCCTAGCCATATGGCTATGTATGCATTATTTAGCCTTTAAATTATATATAGGCCTATACACACACACCTATACCAATAACTTTGTTTTTGTATTTGACTTAAGATGGATGACTTCCGGTGGCTATGTCCATTAGGGTCTTTACCAGCCACCTTTTCTGTTTAGTTAATGTAGCCTAATAGAGATTTTACTGGATGTAAAAATTTTGGTGGATGTGCAAGAGTGTTATTGTTTGGTTAATAAAGGTATACCTAGTTAGTAAATTAAAATAAATTCATCTGTAAGCCTATTTGGTTGTTGCAGAATAGTTATGCACATTAATCTGACTATAGTACCTATACATAGAACTTAGAGGTTGCAATTTTACAAAAATTTTCAACAATAATTGTTCCTACATCACTTAGGTGAGTTTGGTTTTGAAATGTTCACTATAACAGAATTTTTTAATTAAAGTGAATTTAGTTGGGCCTAAGTTATCATTGGATTCCCCGCATTTTCGTGAGTGTATTCTTGAATAAAGTTTATATGTATTTTTTTTTTAAATTGGCATAAAATATTTCGCCCCATTCAAATAAATAATATTATTGGTATGGTCGATTCTAAGTATATAATAATATATTTTTGTAGTGGTGAGCAACAAAGAGAACATTTTCTAACATTCACCCTTAAATAAAATTCAAATCTAAAATGAGAGGTTTAGAAGCTTTAATTTAATTAGGATCCTGCCCATAAGCTCCTTAATACCGATATTATGAAATAGGCCTTTACTCAATATTACCGGTAATACAATTAATTCAATGCAAACTTGTCATGGAAAGTGTCTACCATTACGTATTTTCGTTTAAAGATCATAAATCTCAAACAAACAAGAAATAAAACAGTAGATAATGTCGCAAATTTAAACGAATATAGTTCATCAATGAATAAACTACTGTAGTTTAGTTTGTTCAAACCATATTGATGAAGGGTAGTAATAAACAAAGCTATTTATAACTAAGGAATTGTATAGAGATAAATAAAACTAGAATATTCATAAATATGAGGTAAATATGTTGTGTTTTTAATATTAAGCAAATGTAAGTAAGGGTTGTCAAATAATTCACGTACCGTTAACAATTAATATACTATAAACACTTATAAATATTAAAATATAAAACACAACCATTGTAATCCATAGATTAAAATACAAAAGAAAAAAAGAAACCTGTGTGCAGGGTTGCCAGCTCTTTAGTCTCAAGAAATAGTATACACACGAAATGGATATTATTTTGAACGGCAGGATAGTGCGTTTTGTTACTAGAATTTTTTACATCCACTACTGTTCACAATATGTGGCCCCGATCAGTTTGATATTCAAGCCATATATTTTCCACTAAAGGGTTGCTAGGCGTATGGTAGCTTCATATGAATTTTGATCTAACTTAAGCTTAGAACAAGTACAACATCTAATCCCCTGTCGTTAATTTATCATTGTGAAAGGGTAAACCCATATTTCACCAATTATAATTTTTTCGGTCGAGCCAGGGTCCCTTAACTAAGTCGACAGAAGAGATAAAAACTGAACTAAGGTGTCGGATTTGCTACTAGAATTAAATGTGTTTTTTTTAAAGGGCTCTTGAGAAACAAATGTTGATACTAGCTCTAAAGTTCGTAATATTTATCGAGCTACCTATTTGTATAGTAAAATTATGATTAATGCATTATAAATGTTTATTTTTGGCAGAGCCTTAGGATATTACTTTTAGGAAATCTCCCTCTATTAGATTGTACACACTACATGGGGCTGAAATAAAGGGGTTGGCAAATCTGCTTGTGTGCTAAAGTTGTTCTCAAATAGGCCTACATTTTCCACTAGAGAGATTATATCTGTGTGACCAGAAACCCTTTAACATTGATCACAGTGGCTCAGTAGCGTTATCCTTTTTAAGATTATCTGAAATTAAAAATAAGTTTCCAATTATTATATTAGGGTTCAAACTAACTTTATAAACTCGTTTATTAATGTGACAAATCCAGAGCGTGTCCTTAATTTCTCATGCATTGTTCAAACACCTATAAACGTCTTATAAATCTGAAATTTGCTATGCTAGCGGAAAAGTCCATACAAATAAAAAAGTATCCAATCTGGATATCTCAAAGTAAGTCAAAGGGAATTGGGGAATCTAATAGAAAACTCCTTTTAGGAGTGGTAGAAAATTTAAATTTGGGAGACAGGTAGATGTACTACTTCAGACATTCAAAGAGGTACCAGTAGTCTTATATGAAATGTTAAAGTTAAAATGAGTGAAATGCTGGAGAGGGGATCAAAATTTTGAAAATAGATATAAACAATTGTTTACCAGTGTGATATAAATTCAAATTTGACATGAAGGTAAAGGGACCGCTCTAAATATTCATTAGAGTGTTATGATTTCAAATTTTAAAATGAAACTCCGGGAATTAGGAGATAGGTCAATATTAGTATAAAAAAAACTTAAAGTCGGATAGAGAAATAAAATTTTCTAGAAATAGCTCTGACTATAAATACCCAAATAATTATCTAAAAAGAATTAATTTCTAAACAGGGATTGGTGAAATTGGGGTGCCTCAACATTTTTAAAGCTTAGATTTTTTTTAAAAACTAGTATTTCTCATGATAAAAGGTTGAAAATATCAAAGCTACCCCAAACATACAATTAAAAAAGTTTGTATTCCAAAATAAATGCCAGTAAAATGGAGGGGGAATGGGACCCACACCCTGAAAGAAATTCCAAAACTGATAGAATAAAGAATGGTGATAGTGAATTGGAGGGGGTGGGAGGTAATGAGGCGGATAGGAATTTTCATAACATATTAAAAAAATGGGTGACTTTTATAAAAATGAAACTTGGAAGGCAAGTAGATGAAAGACTCCAAATAACCAAATCGTTAGCCCACATGTAATAAAACTCTATGCAATCGAATTAATTTGGTGCGGCTAAATTCATTCTGAGTTTCGGACCAAATAACATGATTTTAGTATTTCTTTAACTCTGTTTCTTTTTTGTCGCCAGTTAGCCCAGTATTTATCAAATCATGACGGAACTTAATTTGTTATAAGCTTTATTTTTCTGGAAACAGGTTAAGTTATGTAGCAACATGCTATCTCATAAGTGAACAAAGCATTGTTGAAAAAAACGTTGTTTGGGTAGGTATTTTAGTAGTGTAGCATAGATGGATCTGGACTATATTTTGTGGCACCCATACGCGTTTGGAGCCCATTTAAAATATAAGTGGCCATTTCAAATTTTTAGTTACAATTTTGAATTTTGGAAGCCATTTTGAATTTTTTGTTAGGTTGTGTCATATTCCAACACATTCCTATAGGTCCTGACAAGTTGGAAATACAAGATGGTTGACAAAAATTTTACAGAGTGATGTGGAAATTCAACATGGCTGCCAAATACTTTACAGCGTAATGTGGAAATCCAAGATGGTTGATCTAACACATAGACTCCAAAACGGTGAATCCCCCTGTTTTTGTAGGATGCCATTCGCTTTCTACTACTGAACTTGTTTGAACAAGTTTGGACATGTATTAAAATGTCTGAACATGGCAGGTGTTTAATCGATTGGCCAGTGATTTATTGATTGATTGTTTGAGTGAGTGATTGTTTAACATGTCTGAACATGTTCGGACATATTTGAACAAGTTGGAAATTCAAGATGGTCGCCCCTAAACCTTACGGCTAGTGATGGATATTCAAAGTGTCGGATCCCACAACCAGACCCCATAGCGATAATTTCCAAGTTTTTGTGGTGCAGCGATATTTCCATATTACTACTTAAATAATTCTTTGAGCATTTTTGATAAATTAATTTCCTAGTAAGGTTTAATACGTTATGACCACCCACCATCTCCCCACTCCAACCTCCATGGTTGTTAGACATGTCAGTACCTAACAATTAGAGATAAAGTCACAAGATCGCCGCCATCATTGCCTTGCCTTCCTTCGGTAGACGTCTGGTTGGGATGTTTTCTTCAGCTCCTTAGCGTAGAATCCTCGAAGTATAAGTTTGCCCTTCTTATCTTCGAGCAGGTACGTTCTAGGGTTCGTCTCGACGATTTCACGTATCATGAACAATTCTGTAGACCAGTTTGCTGTACACCCCTTAGCAAAAACATCCTTATTATGCTTGCTGATGCAAACAATATCGCCAACTTTACATTTTTTGGTTGAGGGAATGATCGTTTTGGAAATATGGCATACAGTTTATAAAAGACTATCTTCCTTGACAACAATAGTTCTCATCTTGAGTATAATATATACATTATACACTCCTCGCTGTAATAAGATACTTGTATCCTTGGTTTGATTAGGATTATGGCACCATTTCCACAAAATCAACCTAAAGCAACTCGTTAAGACCGCGTACACTAACATGTTTTCGAGCAAAACTTCGGCTAGCGGGACGATGAAGTTCACTTGCAATCGCCTCTTTGACATTCATTATTAAGAGAATTAGGAGTATGTAATAAAATTAATACTTTATAGAATTATGACAGCCTATTATAATTATTCAACTATCCAAATGATCTCCTTCTAATGGGATGAATGGCCGGCCTGTGTTGATGCGTGAAAAGACGTAACTGATAAACCAACTCATTTGGCTCATCCCATCAGGTATAATGGACTCCTATTCCTCTCTTAACCTTGAACATGCCTTCCCCCTCAAGCTCATCTCCAAATAGTGGCATAATAATGTATTAATACTTTGGTCTAACAAGCGACTTGAAATTTCAAGAATTGACTTGTAGACTTCGACATCTTCCTCCGTATAATGCGTCTGCTCCTTTCTGAAGAGTAACTCTAATAGTCTCTGAATGTATGGGACTTAGGTATTATTTAGAAGTATATTTCTATCAGCTTCGTAAAACCAGATGCGAGTAACTGTTAGCGTGGCTATGTTATCAACATAGCATTCGTCCTAAGTTATATCTGAGCAGGAGCGTGACGTGTTTAGGTAGGTCTTCAACAGATGTATTTTAAACATTCCTAAAGGTGAGCCATCCTCTTTCCCACTTGTTTGAACCGGCTCGTGTCTTTCAAGCAACATCTCTTCAGGTTCAGATATTTCAAGCAACATCTTATCAGGTTCGGATCTATCAAACGTCATCTCTTCATATTTTACAGCGACCAATCTCACCATCTTTAAGTTTAAAGGTCTCACGGACGGCAACCTCAAATCCATGCCACGCATCACACAACTGCTTATACTTATACTTTAGTTTAATAAGCTTACCTGCCTTCATGATTTCTTCTTCAACCTTCGTCGGCATGGTGTTAACTATGCATGTCACTAATGATGGGCATGACATACGTTATATTCAAACACATGTATGATATAGCTCTACATTCAGCGTTATAAGTACTGTCTTAATATTGTCTATCTTGAAAGATATTGCCGCACCTTCTGAAACATTGAAGGATGAGGTTCCGGCCAGTTCACTAGGCAAATTACCCTCTCCGTATTCAAGAGTATCAATAAAACCACACTTGATTTCTTGAACGTAAGTTCAGTCCAACCTGTTAAAGTCAGCTAAAGGTGTTTTGAATCTTTTATAATAGGCTTAGAATCCAAGTATATGTATATGAAACATCTAAAACTCATCCCATGCACGTACATATTAGATGCAGCATCAGAATTAAGTGCTGGTTGTCCGATATTACGTAGGACTAAGCCGCAAGATTCATAATATCAATCATATCCCATTACTCTAGCGCATAATATATCTCTTCCGATTATATTATACAAATCTGTATAAATCGCTCTCTGTTAAGCGATAGACTCTTCCAACTTCTTAAGCTCAAAACTCAAGGAATCCAGCAAGACAACACGTTCTTCCTGACGATTAGATGTATTTAATACCTCTTTCCAACTTTGCCTGCTGATCCTTTCAAGTTTGCAGTCTTTATTCTATCCTTCTCCATATTCTCAACCAGAGCATCCATTTGTTTCGAGACTTCATCATTAACATTGTTGAGAACAAGTACCTGTTAGTTACTATGCATACTATCATCTATATTGACATAGACCTAGCTACAGGCTATCCCTCCTTCAAATGGTTTATCAATGTTGACAAGACGTGTATATCCAACATAGAAATGTCTTTGAGGAGTCAAAGTCAGTTTTGAATCTGAATTGGTGCCGGTTGTATACGTGTATATACTATGACCAAATAATGTTGATATCGACGCCTTGATGTCGTATTTTCAACTGAGTCAATATGAACTAATAATGTTCAAGATAAATTAATCAAACCCACTCCTGTTCCGATCTTTATTAAGATCGTTAGATTTCCTCGACACTAATAAAGTATTTTTGTTCTTCCAACATAACGAGCTTTAAATTAATGAAACACCATGTCAAAATTCACACTATCATCGCAGCGACCTGCTTTGGTGGCTACATGGTCTAAGGCATCACTCTAGTGTTAAAATAGACTTCTGGTGACAGGGAGATCGGGATTAAAATCCTGGTTTGGTGTACTGAGGGAGGTTTTCCAATAATGGTTTTCCACTCTCCCAACACGTAAATGTGGGTACACTTCCTTTAGATTCAAACTTCCTTATCCAAAACTCATTAGGGTAATTATTACATACGTGCATAACCTGAACAAGTTGTAGGACATGGTGCTAAAAAAATATGTATGAGTATAGGGCTGTATCTTTTTCCGTACTCAAAAAACTGATTGACGCGATACCTAGACGACCCCTTACCAAAATGTATTTACTTAAGTATGTTAAATTATTAAAGATTATTCACTTTAGAGTATACCATCAACAATCTCGATAGGGATAGCGGTAAGGGTACGCTTGGGGTAGCGTATAAATAACATAAAGGCCAGGTAGAGTATTTTGATAATTTTGGTGATTGAAGACCTCCCCTCGTATTCGTGCATTATTTCAGAGGAATACTCATCATCTACAATCATTCATGATACCAAGAGTACAGCACTGCACTCTGCGGATATTTTGTGTCTAGCAATCCTAAGTGTAAATAATCTTGCTGGATTTCATGCAAATTAAACATGTCTGTGACACTTACGCTGACAGACCAAGCTCGAATCTGACAAAGAACTACTTCCCTCACAATAAAGAAGAATGGTATATTGGGCTGCTAAATCTATGTTCTATACCATACACTGATGAAGGCAATCAGAAGATCTATTGTGGAGAGAAAGAGTAAACCATACCCTAAGGCTCCCATGAGCTGGAAGCGTTTAACCGATAACTACGAAGAGAACTGGAATCTGATGTAAGACCCTCAATCATCGGAGATCCAACCACTTTAAAGAACCATACCACCTGTTTTGAAGATATAGACTTTACTCGACCTAATACATTTGCCTCTATGCTTGGTTTTGATAATGTCGGGTACCCGTCTGTATGAGCGATCTATCTCTTTAATGTAGTTAAGACTAACAAAAAAAGTAATTTGATTTTGGAGGACCAGTTTTAGGTATACTAAAACAGAGACGGGAGTTGAATGTTGATTTAGAAAAAATGTGTATTGTGTAGAGCCTACCATTTGAGGGGTGTTGTTGACTGGAGATCCAAGAATACCTGTGAGTGATGGTCTTGATCTTCTTGATCCGAGGATGGGCTTCTTAAGAATATTAATAATTGGCGAGAGGAGCTCCCCTAAACACTCGCGTTTAATGAGTACATATTATATTAAATAAAACACACACAGTGATCATTATTAACTTATTATCTATGAAGAGTCGTGCACTAAAATCACTTTCCACGGGGTTTTATTACGAGTTCATATTCAAACAAAACGAGCCAGAGAGGTTCACCGAGCTGTGATAGAGATTGGAATCCAATGACCACTGTTTGAGACGGAATAAGCGACAGGTGTGAGTAGAAGGAGGGTAGAGGGGTGGCTAATTCCAAGAAATCTGCAGTTGAGTGAGGGGGAATAGGGGTGGAAATAACCAAGTGAGACTAGCGAATAATGAAATATGCAACAAACTAGCGAATCGTGAAATATGAAACACCGTCAGTATCCTAAAGTCATTAGGTCTAAAATGTTGTAACATCTTGTACATGCTTCAAGATTATATAAAATGCTACAAGAGTATTTAATATGCTACAAGATTATATTAGTTAATTTAATAATAGTTTATTACACTGGGAAATTTCTACAATATATAATTCCTAAATAATAATTTAATACAATGACAATATCTGGTTCCTAAATGATACATAATCTTACCCTGTTTACGCCTTGCACCAATTCAATCCTACTTGCATCCCATCCAACTTCTCATAGCTAAGACTCATCCAACTCGGACGAGTATCCTCGTTCAACTAACTCGCGAGCCTTAATGACGTCAACACACCTAAGATGCCATAGTCAGGCACGTTCAGAAACCATCTGGTACCTTCTAGAATGAACTAGAACATACTCCGGCATTCCACCAACTCCTAGAAGTTGTGCTGACGTGGCTTGTTTCCTGAGTAGCAAGAGAGAGACAGAGAGGCTGTACTCCCTCTGCTTGTAGCCCCTCCTCCTCTTTCCTCCACCACCTCACCCAGGATATTAGACGATAAATCACGGCCTCAAGAGTTGCAAGTATGGCACTCTTGGCGGCAATAAGGAACACGGTGCTACACTGAAAATGGCCATCCATAAAATAATGAAAGAATTAAATATTGTAATTATTTTATCAGCATAATTTATGCAAAGTTATTAAATTACCGTCTGGAATATGTTTTGGCCAGGTTTGGTTATCTTTATAATAATATTTAAGTTCCCTTCTGGAATTAAAATTAACAAACGTTTAGCTTATGGCATAATTGTCGGTTCATACTTGATTTGCCCTTACGGCCAATATACCCTATGCCTTGGGGGGCGTAGTTAGATAGATAGATTCTGAGTAGCTTATGAAATATTGGGCGAGTTTTCACGATTGACCTGGTATCGTTGTTTACGACTGGAGCGTTTTCACGGTTGACCTGGTCTCGATGTTAACTAAATGTTTTCTACCAAGACGATACCAGAGCTCAGCTTGGTAACGCTTTCCTTGACCAGATTAAAGAGTATAGTTACAAGCAATAAGCTGAGTATTTGTGCGCCAATTTCAAAACAGCATCACCTATTATGTTAGGCCTAAGCGAGTATGTAACTTCGTAGCCAATGCATTTTAAGTTTTTGTAAATTAAAATTAATAGCAATTTCTAGCTAGAAATACATGAAAGTAAGTAGTTAATTAAAAACCGTTTGATTATGGATAAAACTGAGTACCAGGGCCACCGCAAGAGGGGGAGGGGGTGAGTGGGACGAACGACCTGGGTACCGTGAACAAGGGGGCGCCAATAGGTGCCCCTCGTATCCATTTATAATAATAAATCGTTTTAAAAATGTAAAGATTGGATATATTATAAGGGCATTAGATCAGATTCCAATGAATAATGTTACCAAATTTTTAAATACGTCTTGTTAACATTGAAAATATAATTGTATTAAGTGTTGGGTTATAAAACATTAGTGTAATAAATTTGTAAAGTGAAGAGAGCGACCATTGTAAACCGGTGGCACCGCTACAACATGAATTCGGTCAGCTGACAGCCCGGGAGTCACAGGCCTTGTGATGAACCTTTTCCTTCTCTCCACTATCCACTGTCTTCTAACAGGCCTTCTGATGAACCTTTTCCTTCTATCCACTATCCACTATCTTCTAACAGGCCTTGTGATGAACCTTTTCCTTCTCTCCACTATCCACTATCTTCTAACAGGCCTTGTGATGAACCTTTTCCTTCTCTCCACTATCCACTGTCTTCTAACAGGCCTTGTGATGAACCTTTTCCTTCTCTCCACTATCCACTATCTTCTAACAGGCCTTGTGATGAATCTTTTCCTTCTCTCCACTATCCACTGTCTTCTAATAAATTGGCTGGCACATTGACAGACACTTACACTATAGATCAATAAATATTTTGATTGTATTAATTATGATATATTAAAGTGAATAGTGAATGACCAGGTAATAGTATTCTGAGCATTTCACATATACAACAACAATTTATGATGTGTTACTTTCGATTTTTCAAATTGTCTGAATAAAATACCGTATTTATACTCAAACATATTTATTTAACCCTGTTATTCAATAATAAAAATTGAGATTAACTCATGGGCTAGACCTAGCAGCCATGGTGTCAGGTGGAAGGTATGTGTTATGAATTAATTATGACTATTTGATCTAAACACGTACATAAAAAGTGAAAAGCATAACCTTTGGATGACCTAAAAAGTGTTTTTTGATCGGTGACACTCTGCACAATAAAGGTTGCGCCACTTTTTATTTTCTCTATTACAATAACCCTTAGAATTATGGTGTAAATACGAGATGGTGTGAGTGTTGGGTATTGGGGAGTAGGCGCGCTTTTCTCAAGGCTGCCCAAAATAAGCACCAATCTAACTAAGAATAAAATTAAAAAGCTCATATTCCATGGATTTGCAGTACATGTAGTAGGATTACATAAATTCACCTATCAGCTATTAGATCTACTCCACCCCAACCACCATTTTTGTTTAAGAAAAACCTCTCAAAATAGTTTTCCCACTCTACCTTGGTCAGAACCACTTGGTCGAAAACACTCGACACCAAGACGTACCGGTAACCAAGTCAATCGCGAAAACTCGACAATTTTTTTGGGACAAGAAACATTAATTCAATTTTGGATTGCTTGTTAGGATAGTTTCAAATAGTAAAGGTAGGATTCCCTCAAAGCCGCGTCTTGCATCTCGCGTTTCACGTCTGCGACCGCATATTTGGGGGTAGTGTGTCGCAAACGCGAGATATAGGTGTTTCCCTAGCTGCGTCTCTCGGTCGCCAGTCGTGGCTAATTTTATGTGTAGTGCAGATCATTTCTCATTTATCAGAGATTCCATTTGTGTTTTATTTAATGTTACGGGTTATTTTGTTTTTGTAATAGTGTGGATGAAAAAATACTAACTTGATTGACCAACTATCCCTGAGATCTCTTTCCATGTGTTGTCTTTCACGTGTTGGTCCCGGAACACTGGAAAAGATATGTAAAAAATTGATGGGTGCTTTTCCACCTCTACAATTAAATTTTCGTCCTCTTCTATGGAGAAATCTTGGACTATTTTAACAGCGGGTTATGCAATCATCAGATCCTTCAACTGTGGGTACACAACTAGCACTTGGACTGCCCTACCGCCAGAATTAGGATAAAGAAGTATTATCTTGGAATAGTGTTTTACTACAGCCGACAAATGGGCTGGTTTAACTGAACTCACTTGATGATGCTATAGTCCTTGTCAAACTTACTTCGCTCTAATCTATGCGTGGTACTTGATTGAGTTAAATGAGTTAACTTTTGTTTAGCTATGATTGTGAGTTAGTCAGGTCTGCAAAAATAGTATTAGATGCTGATTAGGCTCCCTCAAAGCCTCCTGTTAGTTTTGTGAGATAGTATGTAATGCGTACTTAGTTCCATGGGAATGCCTACCTTAAAAACACTAGCCAGCTTAGAGTAGTTGGTCACATGAACTAAATTCGGTAGTATGAATTCATGATAGGCTTAAAATTCATATTCTTAATTTACCGGCTTGTATCCCTTTGTGAATTGATATTATTTTTAGGGTGCGCTCGCTGGGTTTAGTTAAATATAGTAACGCTATAGCGTTTGGTTAGTTGTGAAACTGCCCTTACTGCAGGATAGCTGCGGGGAACGTAACTGGGAGCTACCAGACATTATTGTTGACCTAATTTGGTCTTCCAGGCCTATCTATAGACCCATTTAACCTTAACTCATTTGATCTTGTTATTGTGCCACCTTTTGGCTTGACTTATCTACGCGGAGCCATGTCGGCGGCTCGCTGTGTTGTTTGCATTTCTGTGCCTTTAGACGGGCTTCTTAAGCCAAGAGCTTATAGATGCTGAACTTAATTCCGAGTACACCATTATTGTAAAGGTTTGGTCGTGAGCCCAGCAAATCCCTAATTTTGGATTAGTTTGGGGAATTTAAACTCTCAGTCATCATCTGTAATGTTATATATTACTTTTCATGTAAGGGAAATAGAATCAAGCATCGCCATTTGGTTTATTAATTTCTATTAAACTAGGGAAGGATTATATTTATATTTGAATTTAAGAAATATGTTAGTCATAAAATATATAATAGAAGAGTGCTTTGAAATAGATTTGTTTAGTAGGCTTTAGCAAGTTTTTTTAAATTCTAAATTGTATGTACATAAACGCTGTATATTAAGAACGGAATCAAATATTGTTATTTTGGTATTGCACCGTTTTGCTTGCAGCTAACACAGATAATTACATATTAAGGATAGAATTGTGAGATGAAATGGAGGACCTACAGTTTAACGTGGGATCCGAACCACGGTGGAGGTCCGGCCTTCCACACATTCACAAGTTGTGATTAATACACGTCTTGTCAGAGGTGAAGGAAGGGTTTGGTAATCAGATAAATCTGTGCTGGGACCGAGGATTGAACCCCGGACCCCCAGCAAAGAAGTCTGACACCTTAACCCTAGACCACCAGGTCACCAGTGATAAATAAATTATAACACTTTCCAACTTTTCTCAAAAAAATTTTTTAGAGGTTACAACAGATCTTACTCGACTTTTGGGTACTTGTGCAGGAATCACAATTTTTGGGATTCTAGAACACACTTAATTGACATAAATTTAGTTCATTTGGCAAAAGTTATGTTTTGATTATTCTTTAAATAGAAATAATAATAATTATTATAAAATTACTAATACATATACTCAATTTTTTCGTAGTTTTCATAGAAAGTTCCTGAAAATAAAATATGCCAATAGATTAAAAATTGCTTATTTGGTACTATAACGGTTATTAAATTATTAGTTTTCTATTGTTAAAACTTGTATTTGGCTTACTAAAGACAACATTTTTGTTGAACGAGGTGATTTATAGTAAAAATATTTATTTTATTTTGTGCATAATTTTTGTTCAAGAGACAAAATTTGGTAACATAATATTTTTGTTGAACAAGGTGTTGTGTGAAAGAGGATTTGCTATAGATCGCTTATCAACGTAACTACACATTGTAAATTATATTATTGGCAGTGGCTTCGTTTTACAACATTGATAATTCTTGACTGCAAAATCCATATATAAATAACTTTATTGTATCCTGAGTAAATTTATCAATATTCAGGCGTTGAATGTTTACAACGGCTCTTGTTATTATATCGCTCAAGGTTTATGTGTCAGATTACCTAAAATATAATATGATAAATCCGAGATTAAGTTATTACCTGTGTGTTAATATCAAGTATCAAAACATCCTACCCAAAGGACACATCCCATCCAAATTATTAACATTTTTAATATTAGTAGTTTATTTGATATGCAGTGCCAAACCCTTCCTTCACCTCTGACAAGACATCTTGTGAATGTGGGGGGAATGCCAGGACTCCACCGTGGTTCGGATTCCACGTTAAAGTGTAGGTCCTTCATTTCATCTCACAATCACCCTAGCATTACACATTAGCGTAAGTGCGTATAACCCGAACGGGTAGTAAGACGTGGTGCTAATAATAATAATAATAATAATATGCAGTGCCGTCACATTAAGTGCGGCCTAGTGAGTCTAGCCTAGACAAGAATGTATGGTAGCTCCCTCCTATTTGCCTATTTGAACAATACACATATTGATAAAGTTATGAAATAACGAGAAGGGCTTGTTTATCAATTTCGTCTAAAAATATGATGGAAGATCTCAATCAATAATAGCCACCATTTTAAAAGAGGGTCCATATATATATAAAAATCCGTCAATATAAAAGAGAATAAGTTTGTTCATGTTAACCGAACGATGTTGGAAATTTTTCCCAAGCTAAGGACTTAAAGAAATTACCCTTTAAATGCAATATTATTTTCTATGATTAAATATAAAAAATACATATTTAAAAAAAAGTTATAGGCCTAAGCACTTTCGGAAAAATTGGAGCTTAATAGAAGAAACAAAGTTGTAGAAATCTAATTGTGTTAATTTGTGTGGTGGGTAGAGGTGAGTCATTGGCTCACTAGAAAGTGGACTTAAACTGTCCAATGTCATATATATATATATATATATATATATAGGTGGAATGTGTATGTAAGTGATTAGAAGAGTGGGTGGGTTGTTGACACATACGCTATGCTAAATGTATATAAAAATCACCCGCCTCGGTGGCGTAGTTGGCTAACGCGCTTGTCGTGTTGAGCTCGACTGCTGAGGACGGGGAGATCGAGGTTCGAAATCTCGGTCGGGTGAACTGGGGGGTGGTTTTTCCTAAATGGTTTTCTACTCTCCCTCCACGCAAATGCGGGTTCACTTCCTCTAGTTAGAACTTCCCAAATCCTAATCCATAAGAGTAATTAGTATTTAAAGCGTATAACCCGAACGGCTAGTAAGACGTGGTGCTAAATATTATTATTATTATTATAAAAACAAACGTGACCATTGTATACTTACTCTATGGCATTATGAATTCAAAAGTTGATTGCCGCACTTATCAAAGTAGCCCACCTATCCCTATTTGAGCTAGTTCTTCCCCAGTCCACCTCATTACACCTTATAACTTTCAGGCCCATTCTGATGCTATTCTCTCATCTGGGTCTACGTCTTTCCGGTGGTCTTTTTCCCATTGGTTTTGCCAGTCATTACCCTGGACAAGGTTCTAGAATCTTCCATTTGCACTGCATTTCCTGACCACCGTAATCTACGAGACTTGATTATCCTAACAATATCTTGAGATCGATATTAAAAATAATAAGCATTAATAAAGTTGAATGGCAAGGCAGAAAAAAAAAATAGGAAAAAAATCTAAATTTACTAATTATAATCTCAAGCCCAATGAAAAAAATATCACACAAACATAAAATATTATAATTCACGTTTAAAAATTATATTAAATGAATGAAAAATTCATGTTTAAAAGTATTTAAGTGAAAGGATATATGAATATGTGCGATAGAGTTCAGATAATGAATAACTTCCATTTCAGTGAATGTTATGATAAATATAAGATCATCATGACGTATTCATGCAATAACTAATAAAGTACCATATAAACACCGCTCCTATGCGAGTTAATGTTGTCAGGAAGCCAATGTGTACCTTACCTTTATATTGTCTTACTTTGTGAAACTGGGGATCTCCGGTCCTTTTTAATTGAGCGTTGTAAAGAAGTCATTTTTTATATATTGTTTATGTTGACTTCCTTAATGAAGAATGAGATCACAGCTCCTATGCACTTGATTGCTGTGTAGAAGTCATTTTTTATCTCCTGTTTGTGTTGACTTCCTTGATGAAGAATGAGATCACAGCTCCTATGCACTTGATTGCTGTGTAGAAGTCATTTCTATAACCTGTTTGTGTTGACTTCCTTGATGAAGAATGAGATCACAGCTCCTATGCACTTGATTGCTGTGTAGAAGTCATTAATTATCTCCTGTTTATGTTGACTTCCTTAATGAAGAATGAGATCACAGCTCCTATGCACTTAATTTCTGTGTAGAAGTCATTTCTATAACCTGTTTGTGTTGACTTCCTTGATGAAGAATGAGATCACAGCTCCTATGCACTTAATTTCTGTGTAGAAGTCATTTCTATAACCTGTTTATGTTGACTTCCTTAATGAAGAATGAGATCACAGCTCCTATGCACTTAATTTCTTTGTAGAAGTCATTAATTATCTCCTGTTTGTGTTGACTTCCTTAATGAAGAATGAGATCACAGCTCCTATGCACTTAATTGCTGTGTAGAAGTCATTTTTTATATCTTGTTTTTGTTGTCTTTCTTGATGAAGAATGAGATCACAGCTCCTATGCACTTAATTTCTGTGTAGAAGTCATTTCTATAACCTGTTTATGTTGACTTCCTTAATGNTATAACCTGTTTGTGTTGACTTCCTTGATGAAGAATGAGATCACAGCTCCTATGCACTTAATTTCTGTGTAGAAGTCATTTCTATAGCCTGTTTGTGTTGACTTCCTTGATGAAGAATGAGATCACAGCTCCTATGCACTTGATTGTTGTGAAGAAGTCATTATTTATCTCCTGTTTGTGTTGTCTTCCTTGGTGAATAATGAAATCACTGCTTCTAAGTGTTTATCACTTACGATATCTATTTTGGTTTCCTTGGTCAGGTAAAAATTCAGCCATCACCACTTTTGTTTTTAAAACAATATTATAAATCATATTTTTGTGTCAATTATTTAGTAACATTTAAATATACAATCTTAGACAATGTTTGATAATATAACATGGGCTTACAAAGTTGTTTTTATCTTAACCAATCCATGAGCTTAATCTGAAAGACTGAAACTATGTATAGCCTACAGCCCTACACATTGCTCCAATTTAACATTGGCTTAATATCTTATGGTTGTCAAAGTCATTACTAAGGGCCAGTCTTATGACTACCGGGTAAATATTGCTATTGGGAGGCTAAAGTTATCTACCAGATAAAAGTTTTCAGCCACTTTAACGTTATACGCGTCTTATGAACTGAATTTATCTGCCAGATAGCTATTTGTAGGATAAATATATTTTTATGCAGAGCACGCAAGATTGTTATTGTTTTTACTGGTGCGCGCATGCGTATAAGCCCTGCTGATAGCGCTACAACCTAGTGAGTGGTGGTGCTCCACATTATTTAAATAATGCCAGTTAAACGAGGGTAAGTAAACAGATGGCGTCACGTGGGCGCAGAAGCTAAGTGGTCTTGCAAGTACTAATTTCGGCGTCTGCCAAAATATGGTCAAAAGTTGGGTACAGCGTTTACAAAATTTCATTTATTGTAATCACATTTTGATAATTTGTACTTATATAAATATAACTCTACAAATAGCTTGTCGGTTTATATAAAAGTGAATTAAATGTTTTAACTTTATATAGCTAGAGCCCGGGCCTGTGCTTATTAAACACGTGAACCAAGATTTTAACCTAAAAACCGATTCTGATTGGTGTAGCCTCATTAAAAAAAACGCGTCACTATGGCAATGAGCATTTTAACTTCCAAATAAAATTTATCAGGTACTTTACCTTCTCGATGAAAATGTGATGGATAAATACATTTTATCTGGCAGATAAATGCTATCTGGCAATTATAAGACTCACTTTTAACTTATACACCAGCTAGAAATATTTATCTACCAGACTAATATTTATCCAAGAGTCATAAGACCGGCCTTAAGGGGAACAGTTAGTTGGGATATTTGATATGAAATCATATTATCGCTCATAATATTAGTTTATAACTGTTTTAATTTTTTTTAAATGACAGTGTAGTAGAGTTCAGCGTTTTAATTGATTGAGTTAATCAAATTGGTTTCCTTAAGCTATTAATTGTGAGAAGTAGAGTTTTTTACTAATTTGCCACAGTTGAGCGTATCAAGATTTGACTACAATCGTATAAACGATATTTTAACAGCTTAACATTTGGTCTGTTACAAAGAAAGATGTAATTTTAATAATGTTTGTACCATTTTATTTTTATTTTGTTAGATAAATAATGTTTATTTTATTTTTAATACCATAGGGGTTTAAAATAACGCTATGATCCATATAGAAAATTCAAACTCTTTTGCTGTTTCATATTTTTCACTGAGTTATAATGTGTTTTAATATAATAAAACAATTGTAAGTGTTGCTAATTTTTCTATTTATATTCTGTTAGCGATATATGTAAGACAACTACGCAGGCCCTGTTTTTTTAAATTATGCTTTATCAGCCTGTTATTATTTTAATTTTATTTGTTTTGCCTAAACAGAGATTCGTTGGGCCATCAATTATTTACGCACCCCTTCCGGGGTGTTTACCTTGTGTGTCATTAGAAAAATATGGCCATGCTTTTAAAACTTAATATTTAATGTGGCTTGGTAAAGTATTTGTATTGATTTTTATAGTGTTTGAACCTTCCTATTCATTTATTATTTTAATAATGTAGGCCTATTTATCATAATAGAAAAATTATCAAACAAATACTGTTAATGACACGTAGGGCCTACTAAACAATTGAAAAACATTGCTACTATGGTGATTAAAGTTTATTATTACCATAATAATAATTTAGTTTTTTTTATCTATTTATTACATGTGAAAAATCTTTGTTTGATTGAATATTTGTTTACCTTAAAATCGAACATTGCTTAGGTCGGAGCTAGATAAGCAATATTTCTGGAATGAGTTATAAATCAAATGTTTTCTTGATTTGGATTTCAAAGTATTAATTTTGAAGATTAGGCGTCTTACAATTAAGCTCTCCAGCGTTATTTTTTACATTCCTTGTTCTTTGCTAAAATTGGTTAAAAATGTATATGTAATAAAATAGTAAAATTAAAAATAGGTCAATATATCGTCTATTTTATGAATCTCCCCTATAATAATAATTATTGTCAGTTGAGATCCTTTGTCCAGCTGGCGGCCGGGGTTCAATCCTCGGTCCCGGCATAGATTTATCTGATTACCTAACCCTTCCTTCACCTCTG